>KZ505680.1:1290234-1324997 GCA_002844005.1 Limosa lapponica baueri | reverse complement strand
GGGATGACATTGGCTTTTCTCCAGTCCTTGGGCACCTCACCTGTTCTCCAGGACCTCTCAAAGATGATGGAGAGTGGTCCTGCAATGACTTCTGCCAGCAATTCTTCCATCTTTATTATCTTCTGTTATCTGCTGGGAGGTAAGAGGGAAGTGTTAGGTAGTTTCGGTTACTTCAGCTTTGTCAGTCCCTAATCACTTATTGCTCCTGACCCTATGAGCTGCATATGAAGGTTTTTGTGATACCAAGAGCCACAAGACGTACTTCATTCCATGTAGACTGGCAGAAAAGAAATACTTCAGTACTTCAGAGAAAGAGGTAACGCTGGTTTTCCAGGGCTTACTCTGCTCTGCTGAAGAATGAGACACGGCTAGATTGCTCCAGACATTAAGTGCAAATGTTTAGCCTACAGCCATCCTTCGATGTCAGATGCCTCAGTCCCTTAATCATCTTCATGGGCATTTGCTGGGCTTGATCCAGAAAATCCATGTCTACCTTGTACTGTACTTTCCGTTATTGAATTATATTAGCTTCCTGTCAGCTGATGTCTCTGGCCTGTTAAGGTTCCTTGGAATGCCAGTTGATACACCAGGTTGTATCAACCTCTACTCCCAGGTTAGTATCTTCTCCAAACTTGCATCCATTGCCCAGATCACTGATGAAGATGATAGGTGGTGTTGGTCTTGGTATCAGCCCCTTGGGTACATGCTGCTGCAGACTCATGGTTCAGCTCACTGACTTCCTGAGGCATATGTGTTTTCTATAAATTTAGTAATTCTGTATGTATGAGTTTCTCTGTCATGAACTTTTCCTCACTGCTTTTATACAAGGCACTTACTAGCAGAGTTAACTTGCCTAGATGTCAGTGATGCTCAGGATTTTGGACCTGTCAACACAAAAACACAGGAAGGTCAGTAGGGTGCTTTCAATGCCCAATAGTCACATTATTTTTTCTAAGAGCCATTTAGTTACTGAATTTTTATAATTTATTTAGTGACAGACACCACATAGTCACAGTTGGTAAATCTATTACAGTTTCTATTTATAAGATGAAAATGTGATAACTTGGATATTGTTGGGTATCTTTTGACAAATAGGGTCACAAATAGCAACTACTGTATTAGTTCCTGAGAGTCCCATTTGTTAAATTTTTAAGTAATTGCACCAAATTTAAAGAAGATTTACATTTTTAATATACCAGCGTCCTGGTTTGAGGTAAAATAGAACCAATTTTCTTTTCAGTAATTTTACTTTTCAGCTGAACTTGTTCTAACTCTCTGAAATTAATGGCAAATTTTTCAGTGTCCGCTTCTAGCAGATAAGGCCTGATGTTTATAATGAATACCAAGGAATGGTACACAGAGAGGCTTCTGCTTATACTTATTGCTATAACAACCACGGTTAGCACCAAGATAGAGGGTTGAAAGCAGAAAAGTGTGAAGAGGTCACACCTGTGGGGAGGAGTGAACAGGACAGGTGACCTAAAACTGACCAACAGGATATTCCATCCCATCTGCACCATGCTCAGTATAAAAGCTGAGGGATCAAAGGGGATATTCTCTTTCATCAATGGCTGTTGTCCAAGGAAGATTCTGTTTGTCTGCCTTTGATCCTGATCCATGCATTCCTGAATCCAGGTCTGGAATCCAGTTCCCGTCCGTCATTGAATCCAGCCTGGACTTTCCCAGTGCCTGCCAGTGACATGATCATCATCCTGGGAGCTTGATACTGGTTTTGTGTATCTTGTATATATTTCATTATTTTCTTATTGATATTATTAACTTTCTCTTGTTACTGTTAATATTTCGTTAAAGTAGCTTAGTTTCTTTTCAACGTGTAAGTCTCTCTCTCTTTTTCTCCCTTTTCTTCTCTGAAGAGGAGAGAGGTAAAAAAGAGCATCTGTCATTCATTTTAGTGGCCATTCCAGCCCAAACCACAACAACCAGTTATGAAGAAAATTGCCTCTGGAAACCAGAATAAATTACAATGAATCTCATATTATAAAATTACTTGGGTTTAGTTTCACTGATGTTTTTTCCAAGAGACTGCCAAAACAATAGAAATTAAAATCAGTTTGTTGGCTGAATAATTTTGAAGGTCAAACTCAACTAAGTGGTCTAGGTGGAATTAAGTTTATCAGATCTTTTAAAATTGATTGAAGTGCCTGTTTGACTGTTAGTTCCCTGTTTGGAATCCAGGAGTTAACTTCCCTTCCTGTCTTGAGTTTTAGGAGGAAAAATACAATACATTATTATAGTACAAGAACACTTTGCAATGTGTAGGAAGCATATATTAATCTATGATAAATACAGATGATTGTGGTAGCTTGTGGGACTTCCTAATTAAAATTTTGCCAATGACACCAAAACCAAAGTGATAGTAAGAAATTAAAACTCTAAACATATGATTATAAAATAGTAAGAATTCTACTAGAAATTAAAATAAAAATTATCTGAAAAAAAGGATTCTATGCCCCATTATTTTTCTACATTTTTGTCAAGTTTCAGGATTATTTTAATAAGTAAGCATCTTTCAGAACCACAGTAATATTATACTTTTTTATAGAATTTCTCTTTCATTGATTATTTTTTAAAAAGTTTTTATACACTTGTCACTCTGCAGACCTGATACTATATTACTGAAATACTTGGTTTGACTTCAAGGGTTTGAAATGGTACCGTATGAGAGAAAACACTCCTTTTGGGACTTTTGATGGGTAGAGACAGGGGAAAGTGACAGGGAGAATCTAATTTATTAGGAACCCCTGTAAAAACATTGGCAGAAAACCACTAATTTCCTAAATAATTTCACATATTTGTTCTTATTTTTATGCTATGATAGTGTTCATTTGGAATGCACTTCCCATGACAATGATACATGGTATGCAACAATGACACAAATCACAGTTATTTTGTGATATCTCAACCTGCACCTTTTATTGAACCATAGTAAGTTTTATGTTCAGATCATAGCATTCTGAGTTCTGGAAGCTGAGGCTGTTCTGAGTTCATCAAAAAAATAAACAAAAAATCTTTGCCTTGAACTTTAAAAAAAAAATACTGCAGCAGATTCAGTGGCCCATAATCTTTAATAGTTATGATCAAATAACACCCATTACATAAGTCATTAATGCTCTGCTAATATGGTATTCAGAAACTACTGTTATATAGACAAAACCAGCAGGCTCACCAAACCTTAAATCATAATAAAATAGTTCACAGTTTTAAGAATTCTGGCATATATATAGTTTGGAAACCAGTCCATCCCTTTGTACATTTGCATTATGTAATGTCTTGTTTTACTGTTTTTCTTAGAATTTCTTTCATAGGTACAGCTGGATATAAGCGAGTTGTAACTGCTTTGTTTTGCTGTAAGTTTAAAAGCAAAATCACACCTTTTACATGTGGCATCTGTTATTCTAGCAGTATTTCTACATAGGCTGTGCACTAACCAATGCAGGCGATAACTTATGGTTTTGAAAAGTATTTGAAAATGAATGGCAAGACTTATGGCTTATTAAATATTTTGGAAAGAATGTATCAAAATCATATACATACTCTAATATATACATATACATTTCTATCTCTGCACAAATTTCTACTCCAGATCTCTTACCTCTCCCTCCAATTCCCCCACCCCATTCTACACCCCACTGGTGCTTCCAGGTTCTGCCTCCAGGGCTGATGTGTTGTGGTCACTCATTAGACTTATGTGTTCAAAGCAGAGGGTATTTGCTCACTCAGCTGCAATTCCTGATACTCAGCATCTCACTTGTTTTAGCCTTCTGTCCCACGGGTCAGGAGCAGTCACACTGTTCCTGCTATCCAATCTCTAGATCTTGCTACTCCTTATTTTAAGGAAATGCAATTCTTCAGAACCTTTCCAACCCATCATCTGAATAAAAGACAAAGACCAAGAATCTTTTGAGGACCTACCCTTACTGATGGCTTTGAGACCAAATGAGGTATGAAGTGATTTTACTGTCTTTATGACCTAGCTCCTGAGAAGCTGGGATAGATGAAAAACTCTTTATATCCTTATTTCTGGAAGAGGAAACATATTTTTTTAGCTAATACGTTGCTTGTTGTTGAGCAATGTTGCTGTGGTGTTTAGAGGTGTTTTGTAAACAAAATTGTTCTTGTTGTACACTTAGGTACGTGTACTTGCAACAATAGTAAAGTGCTGAAACTTGATAGACTGTGTTTTATTCGTGAATTAATAAACAATTCAGGTGCATTGAATGGCTGAGTGCTTTTACCACTTGAAGTTTGTATTAATAGACTAACAAAACATGCCCTAGAGTGTTTTAATACTACTACCATATGGCTCTTTAAACATCTCTTAATTTATTTAAACTATCTTTTTTTAAAAAAATTTCTCTTAAGATTACTTTTTATTACATAAAATGAAAATCATCTTGGTGCCAAAAGGATGGACTAGAAAAACCACTTTTACTGCCCTAGTATTTTTTTTAATTCATTATATGTTATTTTCAAAATCTTTTCATTTGTGTTCCCTGTCCTGTATTATATTTGAATCTTATTGCCTTTTTCCTTCCCTTGCAGCTTAGCTCTGCTTTCTCCTTTCACTGGTTTTCCAGTTCTTCAAATATTTTTCTTCATTCACATTAAAGCAAAAGTTCTCTATCTGATACACAATTTTCCCTGTTTTGATATTTTAATGAGCAACTGCAATTATCCCTGTCTTTTAAGCCACTGAATTACATTGATGGCTGGGTTTTTCTTTTTTCTCTAAACACTATCCTTGCAAATATTTGTAAGAGATAGATTAAAGTCAGTGTATGTGTGTCATATGGACGTGTGTCTTGTGCCAAGATAATTTATAAGATTACCGTTCTGATAATTTGAGGGTTGGAATTCTCAATCAGCAAGATGAGATGTCCAAGGTGTCATTCATGGAATTTCTGAACTTAATTCTCCAGGGCTTTTCTCTTAAAGATGTCCTTTAAGACATACCTTAAGTTTACCAGAACCTGTAAGGCTTGTTTTGAAGATACTTCATAAAAATGACCTAAATGAAAATGGTAGTTATGTAAAGATGAAAACTGGGTGCTGAATCCTATATAGATAACTTTTTACTTGTGGGTCGCCAGGCCCCTCATATGTTGAAAAGATATGCTGGTTATTTCAAGCCCCTGCAGGCCATATGAGTTGTGCCCTTTAAATTCTGTGAAAGTCAATTCTAAAAATGTATAATGTATCTAGGAAAATTATTCCACTTAGGAAATTGTTATGCAGCAGAATTCTAGCATGTCTGACCTTTTCCTTAGTTGTGTAGATGTCACCATACAGATATAATGAAGTGCAAACTGCCAGCTACTTTAAACAAAGTAATGATACTGGGCAAATTTTAATCCTTATATACTTCAAAGAAGCATTGGATTTTTTTGTCATTTCTATAGAATCAGTGTTATCGGGATTAAGACCCTCCACTTCTTACAAATAGTTTCTGTCCACTTCTGTTAGACTGATATTGATGTTGTCACTTGTTGATGGCAATCCAGGTACTGCAGAAATGCAAAAATTGAGTGCATCTATCATGCATGTCAAAAACTTCATGACACCATCTAAGAATTTTGAAGCCTTTTAAAGTCCAGCTACAACTTTAAGAGCTAAGTTGGGAACTTCCATTTAGCTTTCTACATTAAATCAAAATGGAAAGTAAATCATTTCAACATGTCTGAAATGCTAATAAGATGAGCAGCCAAACTTCAAAGAAAATTGTCACCTTATTCCAGAGTCCACCAGCTACATCATTTCTTAGGCAGCTCGGCTACTGAGAGACCTGCCTTTCACCAGAGAGGTAAATTAGCTCTCTCTGAAGTGCTACAGCCAGGTAGGAAGGGCAATTTCTCTTTGAAGTTTGGCCACTAGCACTTCTTTCTCAAGAAACTGAACTTCAAAGAAAAATATTGTTTCTCTTCCTTTTCGATGCTGTATTCAGTAGCATATGATACTCTGTGTAGTTGGGGGGAAAAACCATTCTTTTAAACAATATTTCTGTATACCTATTGAATTGAAGTCTCTGATTAGTTTCTCTGTGATAGGATAAGCTGAATAGTGATTAGGAAGAGCTACAAGAGTCTTTTAACTTTATAATTTACAGGATTCTTAAAAGAAGTTCAAAGAATGGGTAAGAAAGAGAGAAACGATCGATGTGGCGATATCTTACTAGCCTTCCATTTTACTTTCCATTACTAGCTTTCCATTTTATCAACATGAGAGACCAACACCCTATCAAAGATACCCCAAAATCCAATGATTTGGCATCTGGCTGAACTTTTACATGTTTTACTCTATACCATTTTGGAGTTTACAATAGGAATGGGGACTAGAAGCACCTCTGGAAGCCATCCAAACTCCTGCTCTGTCAGCAGGACTATCACCAATAGATCACATCAGCTGTGGCTTTGTTTACCAAAGTCTTGGAAGTTGCCAGTGATGGAGACTGTGCTGCCTTTCTAGGTGACCTGTACTAGAGCTGCAGTATCCTCCTTTTTTTAAAAAAATATTTTTTAATTTATTTTGTATTTCCAAATATCTGATCTGAGCCTCAGGCTGCTAATTTTAACCACTTCGCCTTTGGCTTGGTTGTCTGCCACTGCTGGGAAGAGTTAGGCTCAGTCGTCTTTGTGACTTCCCTGCAGGTAGCTGTAGTTTGTTCTTGGGTTGCCTTGACTTCTCCAGAGCTCAGTTCCCTCAACCTCTCTTGGAGGACATGAGCTGACCATCTTGGTAATCCTCCACTTTTTTCAACTGTGGGGCCTAATACTCAGTGATAATGAAGCCACACCTGGAATAGAGTGGAATAAATGGTCTGCTGGCCACAGTCCTCATAGTGTAATTTAATGTACTGTTTGCTTTATCTGTGATGAGAAAACACTGTTGGATTATATTCAGTTTTGTGTCAACTATAATATCCACTTCCTCTTCAGCTGGTTTCCATGAAGCAGTAAGAGTCTCATAACTGCAGCTGGTCTGATTCATGCCAAGCAACCTCAATACCATATACCACTGCAGTTGGAGAAAGAGGAGTTTTTCATTAATACAGCTAGCTGGAACACGTCCATTTAGGCAAAGCTTAAGTGGTACTTATAAGCTTCACATTTTTTCTTTGCATGGGTGTGTTTCTTACCTATTAATAGTAACCTGAAATTCAGAAGAATGAACACCAATTGTGATGATGGAGAGAACACTAGTGTCTTCAAGACCTCATGAATTATCTTTAGAACATTTTTCTCTCATGATTAAGCAATTATAATCTACAATTACAAGAAACAGACTTACATCCTTGAAATATTTATGGGTTTTGTATAGAGTAGATGAGCTGTAAAATTACATAAAATCTTTCACAATTGACCATTTTCAATTAACTTCAAGGAGGGATGTTAGGAGTAACTTGAAATTTTAGTACTTGCTGTAGCACTTAAGAACATCAATAGGAAACTCTTGTTGAATTCAATAGGTCTGGAAAGGTAAAATACTGAGATATATAGAGAGAGAGTTGCAAATGGGGATGAAGAATGGTGCAGCCCCAAGTCCCATGGCTTCTTTCAAGATTAATATGACACAAAACCAAAATAATAGCAGCGCATTTCAAATACTTAAATAAAACATAACTAATTTGGTTCCAAATTATATCCCAGAGAGTTTCTTTTTGCTGTGTTGTTTATTGTTTTGATTGTATTCTATAGTGATATTGAGAGACTTATAGCTGTGTTCTATTCTTGCAATAAAATATCCCCAACATTAATTAAGAGTCCCTTTCACCTCTGTTATTCTTGTTCCTGTTTTCCTACCTGGGTGGTTCATGTTGCTTTGATAGAACTCACTGTCACCAAGAGCCCCTGTGCTCTTCAAAGGGTAGTATGGGTCTTTTGGATTTGAGGGCACTTCATGAAAATCCAACAGTAAAAAAGACTGTAATCACATTCATTGCAAATGTGAAGATGGCAATTGGAATGTGTGCATCTCTGCCAGTAAAATGAAAAAAAGCACAGGACTGTTCTATTAGACTGCATGGAACAGCCTTCATCCATATTGTTTCCTTAGCCACCAAATTAGAGTGGCCACAGGCTAACTGCTATTGGTAATGGTCCTTAGTATGTGCAAGCTTCTGTTCCATGTCTTCTGTTCCATCTCAAGGAATTGCTTGAGAAAATGTTGCTTAGTTTATACCAAAACTTGGATAGGAACTACTATAATGATTAAGTAGGATAGATAATTAAAAGCATGGGAATGCTCCTTAGCACTGTTTAATTTAGTAGAATAGACATACCTAATATTTTCCAAAGTAAATAAATGTTTTCTTTGGTTTCACTTAATTGTATTAATCCTAATTTACACAAACTTTTTGATCTTAGCCTAGGTGCTTTTGAATTTCAGTCATTACATGTAGGACAGACAGAAGTTGCATTGTTTGGCCTTAGAATTACTCTGAAATCTTGTCTAGTGGAAGAATACAATTGGTTTCTGATATGAATCTTCTCAGCTTTTTTTTTTTTTTTAATTGTATTTTATTGTTTGGGGGTGTGTGTTTAGTTTTGGTTTTGGTTTAATTCCAAATATGCCAGTGTTGTAGGTAAAGAAACCTAGACAAAAGAAGAAAGCAAAATGTTCTGTAAGTCTGATCATTTGACTACAGCATGAGTCAAATATTATACTTGGTTTTCTTCCAAAGTTTAGGTTTCATATGCAGTGTTTCATGACAGAGAGAGTTCTGGTTGACTACTTCTCTTATGGACATGGTAAACTGAGGTAATTGCTGATATAGGAATAGTTTCTTGTGGCAGAGTCTTCAAGTTTTTCTGTACATCATACCTGTAAGCAGAACTGTACAATTTCCCAGGGAACTGAAATGATTCTGAGTTTGTATTTTCACCCACTGGAGTTAACAGTTTAAATGAAAGAGCTGAATGATCTAGCAACACAGGAGTTTGTTAAAAAAAAAAAAAAAAGACAAAAAAGAAAAAAGGATTCTTCAAATTAAAATGTTATTGTCCCACCCACGTGTAAGAAAAAGGAAATTAAAACAGTTGAGCTGGCCATTCTGTCAGATGCAGCTGTAAAGATCAGTGTAGGGAGATACATACGAAGTTCTTCTAAAAGCTTGGTGGCTTAGCCTTGGCTAACACCCAAATGCCCACCCAGTTGCTTGCTCACTTCCATTCCTTTGCAGGAAAGAGGGAGAAAATAAAATGAGAAAACTTATGGGTTGAGATAAAGATAGGGAGACTACTTACCGGCTACTGTTACAGGCAAAACAGACTCCATTTGGGGAAATCAGTTAATTTATTGCCAGTTGAAATAGATTAAAGTGGTGAGAAACAAAAGGCAAACATTAAAACACCTTTCACCCCCCTCCCCCTTTCTCATGCCCAACTTCCCTCCTTCACTCCCAAGCCTTCCCCAAGGAGCACTGGGAGGGATGGGGGAGGGAGGAGTTTTACCATCAGAACAAAGCAGTTTTCTCTCTGTTTCTTCTTTGTTCTCACACTTTTCCCTTGCACCAGAGTGCATTCTCTCCAGAGGCCGCAGTCTTTCTGGATAAATCTACACCAGCAGACTGGAACCAGCTGTTTCCAGCACAAAGCACGCCCAGTCTCTTTCCACAGGAGCCAACCATCTGGTCTCTCCCACCACCAAAACCTTGACACCTATACCCAGTACGTAAAGAGAACCTGATTTAGCAAAGTAAAACGTGTTGTCAGTTTCAGTCTAAATGGCACTATTTATATGTCAAAGCACTTGTAGCATTGTGCAAGAGATGTGTATGAAGCCACTTGAAACTAAATCTAATATTTAATTGTTAAGTAGAAAAAACAATGCGGTCGTTGCAAAAAGTTTGTGTTTTGACACCATGTTTGTACGATCGCTAACTGCACACAGCGAACTATCAGTAGAGATTGACCTTGATTATCCATGAACATGCAGTTACATTTCTCTTGGATAAACCAAAATAAAAATGCCAATTTTTACTTAATTTAGCCTTTCATGTCAACTGTAGAATGCAGATGATACCCGCTTTGATAATATTTTTTTCAAAATTATTTAAATAGCAGATTGGATTTTTATCAAGTAAGTGCTTTGTATGTTACAATCTACATTTTATCAATTTTATCAAATTTACAATCTAAATTTTCATTTTAACCCAAATCTAAATCCTACAAAACTACTATCCTGATTCTTCCAGAAGCTATATTTGAGTTTATCCCCAATTATCATGAAAAGCTACGGAAAAAGATAGACTTTATATATATATCAGGCTGGTAAACTGATTTTTAATGACACTTTAAGACAATATTTTTAAGTTCTTGTAAATTATTTTGTATTTGATTGCTTTACCATTTCTGAAGGACAGGCACTAGTTTGAGAGGTTTGCCCTAAAAATTACTCAAAGCTAGGTCAGTTTACTGTTAGTAATATCAACATTTTATTATTGGTGTAGTATATTGTACCGCTCCATCAAGTGCCTTACTAGGAAACGAAGCAACGTAATGTAACAGAGATGTTGTTCCTGAAAAGTCAGTGCTCTACAGTAGGTGGCTTCAGATGTGTGCCAAGTAGCATGAGAAACAAGCCAGAACAAAACAACACTTCCTAAGCTTATGCTTCCCTGGATGAACTTTACAGCACTGACACACTGAGTTTTCGTTGTCAGTAATCTTACATTGAAATAGTCTCTGCCTCATAACACTGAAGTCGTTTTTCAGAAGTTCTCTCTCATTAATTCTCGCTTGAAGCTATATAATTAAAACCTCAGAAGGTGTTCCGTGGTAAAAGATGAGTATTTTTTACATGAAGGTAGAACACAAATCCCACTCCTAATACAATGGACCTTCTAACCTGGCACTCTCATAAAACCAAGATGTTGCCAAGTAAATTGGCTGCTAGGCTATCAGCGCCCTGCAGTGCTTTTGTTAATTATCTTGCCATAGTGCCTGATGCAGATAGCAATCTTTCCAAAAGAGCAGGCAGATTTAAAAAGGCAGAATTAATTAAAATTGATTTGTGCAGTCTGTCATGTTGAGCTCTGCTGGGAGAATTTTCTTTCCCCTCCTCTCTCTAATTCATGCTGTAGTAGTACATGAAACAGGTAGTCTCCTCACCTTGGAGTACTAATTATGGTGAATGAATGGGATTTGTCTGCCATGATAGGTAAGTCACAGGATGAGAAGACATCAAAATTTAGTTCATTTGAATACCACCCAGTGGGAATACTCTTTCTTCCAACTTTCCGGGTTCATAAGAAAGGGGACTAGAAAGCAAACTTCAAGGTCATAATTTTGCAACTGAGGGCATACTTTGATTTAACATATCCAAAGACATAAGGCTGTAAACCTTTGTTGCAGATGGGATAGAAAATGGTGATGAAAGACTAGTGAAAGAATGAAAATTCTCCAAGATTATACAAAGAAATCCCAATGTGAACAGTGAATTTACTTCCCATGTATGATCTTTATTAGCAAGGAGTACTACTCGAGAGTTCCCAGCTCAAATTTTATGTAGGATTTTTCTCATATTTATAAAATTCAAAACATTGAGCATTATAGATAGCCTTGAAGAAGAAGGTAACTCTTTCTTTTATAGAAATTTGCCTATCATACTGGCAAATAATGGGCATACATGGGCAGAATTAATGGGTTTTAAATATTTAACTCAAGTCAGTCCAAGCTGAATTTTCAAGAACTTGTTTTTGAAAAACCATATCTTTAAATGTTTTAGATTTGGTATATGTTTTGCAGTCAGTTTTTTAAACTGTGGTTTATGTGTCTAAAAGTAATTTTTATAATTTGGCAAGGTGAGATAGGGCTAGGATGAAGGCATAATCTGTAGAAACAAGTTTCTCATTATATTAAACACTTTTTTCTGAAGTTATGTAAAAAAAAGTTTTTAAAATAATAATTAAAGTTTATTTCTTAATGAGGGGGGTTTTGAGCAGATTTTAGTACTTTTAGTAGGTTTTTTCATCCTTTCCTAGTTTTTTTTAACTTCAGAAAGCTTTGCCTGGGTTTCTGGTTACTGACGTTGCTACTTGGAAAGATATCTTGATCTAACTTTAAGAAGGATTATAATTTGTATTTAATGTGAAAATTTGGATAGAGTATTTTAAGCAAAAAAAAAAATTGCTTGACGTAGCAACTCCTTACCGAATCACAAGTTCAAAAAATGTATTTAAGGTGTCCACAACAGTCAAAAACTCAACAGCTGAAATACTAGGTAGCAAAAGAAATGCATCGGGCAAAATACTTACCTTGAAAATGATGTATAGGATATATTTGCATAGTGAATTTGCTGTTCAGCTGCTTCTCACCATTTTATTCACTATTGTGGCTGCCTTTTTCCTTTTTCTAATAACAGTTTTTCCCCCCTTGTGCTTTTTCCCCAGCATAATTACTATAAATGTGATTCAACATAAGGCAAATTCTAGTCTGAATAGCTGTGATTTCAGTGGAAACAGCATGTTTGTTAGACTTAAATATAGAAATAGAAATAAGAATTGAAGTATATTGATTCTGATTCTTCTCTGATTTTCATCCACTCAGAGGACTAAAAGAATTCATAAAGATACAAGACAAATTAGAATGTTATTATTTTATGTCTGTTTGTATGTTTCAAACATGATTTTTTTATACAAGGTGCAAAGCAATAAAACATTTCACTTGGCTTAAGAAATAAGTGTTCATTAAAAGAAAACATTTTGCTAAATAATAAAAGAATATATGTAATAAATTTTATGAACATAGAAAATGGAATTGTGCTACTGTATAATTCTATTTCTGTTTTCCAAGTATACTTAACAAGATTTTCCTAGTTATTCTGTCCCAGAAGTTCACGCATTCATTACAGAAGCTCTTAGTGGAAAAACCTCTGCAGTGTATTGAATCCATGCAGTCAATGTTTGACTCTAATGAAACTAGGATGGGACAGAAAAAGAATTAGACCTAACTAATAGTGTTCTACTACATAGAATTTTAATACCACTGAAATTATATCATGCTGTAAACCCATTAAATATTGTTTAATAATTCACTCAAACTCAGTTTTGCTATCTCAAAAGTAGGAAAATAATTCTGAAAGGAGAAAAATTTTGATAAACATGGATCATTATTTGCTATGGCAGATGTATTACAAATCTTAGCCTGGGATATTTTGGTTTTTAGCCAACAAATACCTGATATGTTTTTGAACCTAGTAAACTTGGCTTTATCCTATTCTGAATCTCTGTCTTCTGCATATATGCGGAAGGGGAATGTAATGAATAGTGACAGATAAAAACAAAACTCTGCTTTCTTATAGTTAATCTGGTATCTAGTCATTTGCATAATGTCGCCTTCTTCTCTTCTTCCCTCTCTCAAACTTGCTGCTTTTCTTGACAAAATAAAGCTTTGATTGCAGAAAAACCCCAAAGTGCTCATCAAAATCCTCATGAAAAAAAATGCTTACAGCTACTCCAGATATTTTATGTTCATTTTTTTTCTCTCTCTGTGTCGTATAAGTTAGCTGACAATTTCACTTTCCTCTTTCTTTTTAGCTATAGCCATGAACAATTCAAAAGTACAAAACCTTTCAGATATGTAAAAAAAATAAAAATAGTTTAAGCATAATCTCCTGAGAGTACTTATGAAACGCCACTCTCATTTCAGACCCAAATTTGCTCCCAACTCATAGGATGCATGATAATATGCTTTATTACTTGTATCTTTTCCCACAATAATAACAAGAATGATACCCAGCTTTTCTGTGATGGATTTCTTTAGAAGATGTTTAAGCATTTTCCATAGATAGTCAGTAAAGAGCTTCAGAAATTATTTGCATTCTGGGAAATGTGTCAGACAGGGAAAAACCCAACCATTTATTTAGTCTTTTTTCCAAGAAGAGGTCATGTACAGCTTTCACACACTCTATGGCTATCTAAACATAGAAAAGAGGTATTTAAAATATGGTTTTGCTTTGTTTCTATTGAGAAAAGTCAGAATGTATATTAGTAGCTGGAATTCAACTTTTTAAAATAAAATTAAATTAAGTTTTAAAGTACTAAAGTGAGGTTAATTTTCTATTGCAACAATTTGCTCAGAGTGATGGTGTTTTCTTTTTCATTTCACTTGAACCTAGATGTTCTTCCTAATAATATTACAGCTGAAATAGAAATTATAGTCTTGGTGCAGAAATTGCTGTGTGAGGTTCTGATCAGGAATAGTCTAATCTAATCTCAGAATCATAGAAAAATTTAGGATGAAAGCAACCTCAGAAGTTCACCTTATCCAATTTTCTGCTCAAAGCAGAACCACCTGTGAAGGTAAAAAGGTTGAATATCTCTAGCAATGGAGACTGAGCAAGCTCTCCGTGCATACTGATCCAGGGTTAGCAATCCATATTCCTACATACTTTTTTACTCTTCTTGTTGCGTATTTATTAAATGTCTATGTGAATTTTCTTCCTTGATAAGAAAGAACTCGGCAGTCAAAGAAGGTACAAATCACTGTTTTAGAAGTATGTCCTCAAAGAATAGAAAGCTATTTTCTTATAAGAAAATGGTTTGATATACAGAGATATTTTTTGTCTTGAGAAGACAAAGTTTTCAGCATACCTTTTTAGAAAAAACCCAAGTGTGTGCTTTGGATTCTTTAAAAAAAATTCTTAAGTCAAAACCAGAATGAATGCATGGCAAACTGGCAAACTCCTGTTTGTAATTTCACTTTAACTTTACTTTTTCTTCACCTGTCCTTTAGAAAAATGAATAACTATATACTTTGAAGTCTTTGCATTTTATAAAAAGCATTGATGACTGACAAAATAATTTGGAGAAGCTGCTGATTCTTCTAATAAGATATTGTTTCCTTTCAGGATAATAGGTACCAGCAATAATTTATATGCTTAGTATGGCAAATTTATTATAATACGAAAAGTTGATAATATAATAAATTTAATTACATTTATTTATAAAGTGGATGAGGTTGAAAGGGACCTCTGGAGATCACATATTCTGATCCCATTACTCAGGGCAGGGTCAGCTAAAGCAAGTTGCCAAGGACTGTGTTCAGTCAGGCTTTGAATATCTCCATGATATTTCAATTCTTCTGTATTTCAGTTTGTGTCCACTGCTATTGTTCTGTCACCAGATACCAGTGAGAAGTCTGGCTCCTTCTTCTTGACTCCCTCCCATCAGATATATAGGCACATTGATCTCCTAAGCCGAGAGAGGTGTCTCCAGGCTGAACAGTCCCTTCACTCTCAGCCCCTTCTCATATGACAGATGATCCAGTCCCTTAATCTTCTTTATGGTCCTTTGTTGGATTCGTTCCAGTAAGCCCATGTCTGTCTTGTACTGGGGTGGACACAGCACTCCAGATGTGTCTCACCATGGCTGAGCAGAAGGGAAAGATCACCTCTCTTGACCTGCTAGGAACACTTTTTCTTATGCAGGCCAGCATGTTAGTAGCCCTCTCTGCTGCAAGGGCACATCGCTGACTCATGGTCAATTGATGTTCACCAGAACCCCCAGGTCTTTTTCTGCCAGGCTGTTTTACAGCCAGTTGGTCCCTAGCATGTGCTGGTGCATGGGGTTATTTCCCGCCAGGGTCAGGATTTGTCAATTTCTGTTATTGAACTTCATGAGGTTCCTGTCAGTACGTTTAGCATGACCCTCTGGCATGTCAGCCACTCCTGGCAATTTTGTACAACCAGCAAACTGGCTGGGGGTACGTTCTGTCCTGTCATTCGGGTCATTAATGAAGATGTTAAACAGTATTGGTCCCAGTGTTGACCCTTGAGGTACGCCACTAGTGACTGGCCTCCAGCTGGAAGATGGCACTTTGTGCCACTGAAAACTGTCCTTTGAGCCTGGCAGTTTATCCAGCTTTTAGTTCACTTCACTCTCCATTTATCTAGTCTATACTTCATTGGTTTGTCTATGAGGATGATACCAGAGACAGTGTTGAAAGCATTACTAAGGTGTAGATGAACACCATCCACTGCTATCCCCTAAATCAGTATCTTGACATAATAGTTTTCTATTACTCCTTTTAATTAAATGGTATGATGTACAATGTATCAAGATTGTTTAAGACAATTTTTAATCTGAAAAAGCCGTGAAATTGATTGGTAATCCAATAAAATATTACTGTGTTTAATAATAATAATTAGGGAGCTTAGAAGTTATCTTGAGCAGAAATTCAATCAATCAAAGCAACTTTTAAATTGAACTTAGCCAATGTCTGATAATTTTTAAGCATTTTCAAAATCTCCTCAAGGTTTATAAACTTCAAGAATTAAGTTTAAAAAGTCTTTTGAGACTAAAAAAAAAGTCTTTCAGTAGTGTAAATAAGTGTTTGAAGGTGTCTGAAACAAAATTTCAATTTCTGCTCAAGCCGAATGAAACCCAAAAGAAACCTCAAACATTAACTGAATGGAAGAATGAATTTAACCTCAAAAGAAGATAGAAGCACTTCTTACCATATAGACAAGCTGCAAAGAAATCACAGTACCATTACATTTGTAGTAGATTGTCTGTACAGAAGCTCCAATTTCTTAAAACTTAGCCAATTAAAGTACTGAGATAATGCAAATACCAACACGTCATTTTATTCAGATCAAGCCTATAAGAAGAAGGGATTTTTATTTTCATCAACCATCTTCCAGTGACAGAAGGAATTATAACAAACCTTCTAACTGAATATCTTAATTGATATCAAGGTAGAACTCAGCAGATGCAAATATCTTGATGGTGAATAACTTTAAACTACAGAGCTATTTAAACTGATTGTCTTGAACTTCTTTATTTGCCTAAAATATTTCTATCTTGATGATTTAAAATACTTTTTTGAGCAGGTGAGAATCGGATTGTTTAAATAGGGATGAGAAAAAGAGGTTACACAGGAAGTCTACTAGTCACTTCATGTTGCTGTGTGTTACTTGTATCTAATGCATGAAGTGTTTTCAGGTAAAGGTGATTTCCAGGTTTCTGAGTAGTTTTTTAATTATTTTTCTTTTGAGTTAGAGCAAGCACATACAAGGTTAAAACAGTGAAAAAGAAATTATATTTTAATTATCTCAACAAGAAGCTGCAAGCTACTCAAAGAAAAGGCATTAAGTTAGAAAACGAAAGCTGTATTATCTACACAGTAATAGAGTACTAAAAACACCATCAGTCAGATTTTTCAGATTATATAAATAGGTATTGACGTTTTAAAATCAATGAAGTTACACTGACCTGTCAGCAGAGAATCAGCATTTCTTATTTTTAGGAAAATATCACTGAAATTCCCTTATTAAACATATATATACTTACATACATCCCAGGTTATCAACCAACCTTGACAAGATTGGTTTTGGGAAACCTGTTCCATATATCTTTCTTGGCACTTAGGGAAAAGTTAAGAATCAAACAGGAAAGGAATGGTGTCCCTAGAGTTTCAAGTATGAGAAGCTATACTAGAGGTTTTTTGATTCCCTAGCAGTGCTAGAAACTGAATCCAAACCCAGTGAGTGGCTTTGGAGAAATCAATTCTACCATCTGTGCTTCAGTTTCCTTTCTGTCCTGGCTTCTCTTGTTCATTCACATTCATCTTTTTTGAACATGGGTTATCTCTGACAAGAAATGGCAACGGTTCACATGTAAACAGGGGTTCGCAATTGCTGCAATATGAAATAATTGCTGGAAACCAGAGACCTTTGATTCTTTGAATTGATCCTCGTGTGAGCACGTACAATGATCATGACAGCCCCCTCTCTAGGAATGTGGCAGCTGAGGAAAGCATCTTCAAATCCAAATAGTCTTGGGTAAATTTACTCTTTTTTTTTGTTTTGTTTTGAACAAATACATTTTTGTAATATATACATTTCTTATAATCAAATAAGAAAAGACAAATATATTCCTAGTGGTTGTCATTTCTAATGACAATCCAGGCATTTCACGCCCTTCAATTTTAATCACTTACAGTTTTTCTAGCTCTGTACTAATAGCATCAAAGTGGAAAACAAATAACAATCATTTATTTGAATAAGAGTTTTTCTTAATAGAGAAAGAAAGAAAAAACAAGGCACAGCCGAGCAGTGAGCAGTTGTTCTACACTGAAATCTCTTCATCACATCTTTATATGAACAGCTTCTTACCGGGGTTAGAATTGTGACTGGGACTTACCTAAGGTAAATATGAAGTATATGATTTCATACAGCAACAGCTAAATTTGCATGCATTTACATACATTTATAATTCATGTTCTGGACAAGATGACCTCCAGAAGTTCCTTCCAACCTGCGCCATTCTGTGATTGTGTGATTTTCTGAAATAATATAAAAAAAATATAAGGAGAGTTCCCCTCGAGGATTAAAGGGAATAGTGACTTTATATAGTGTTCTATTTTACAAGATGACCTCCAGAAGTTCCTTCCAACCTGCGCCATTCTGTGATTGTGTGATTTTCTGAAATAATATAAAAAAAATATAAGGAGAGTTCCCCTCAAGGATTAAAGGGAATAGTGAGTTTATATAGTGTTCTATTTTACCTTATAATACAGCTACTTTACCTCAACTACATCCCGTGAAAACTAGTTCAAAACTTTAAAGTGCTATCTTTAACAACAACAAAATAAATAAAAAAAAAAAATTAGTATTAGGCTTTCTGCATTCCAGAATCTCAGTATTTCTTTTAGCTAACTTAGTTTGAGTTTATAACACCTCTTGATGAATGTATAGTCAGAACAATCAGATGCTTAACAGATGAAGCTGTTAAATGGTAAGAATAATGACAGATTTCTTAAAGGAAAAATTCAAGCCTGGTCTTTGGCAATATTTTTACTTACATCCTCTACTTAGTCATGGCAGTTTGTGCTCTCTCATGCATAATATGTGCCAAATTAGAAGGTTAATGATTCTTAAGTTATCAATAATGCTGACAAATTTTAAATTATCAGTTATTAATGTTGATGTTGTTATGTTAACAAAGTTTTCAACCAGTGCAAATATTGAGAGAATCATTAATGATAAAAAGATCATTGGTAGTGAGAAATCTGGGTGCCTTGGAAAAATGACTGCAAGAAATATGCAAAAAAAATGTTTTGTCATAGATCTAAAAACTGTATTATTTTCTTTTCCTATATCGGCTTTCCTGCTCTTTGAGAATACACTCATGTGGCTTTTTTTCTCTTAGACAGATGGCACCCAAAATTGCAAAGGGCAACAGTCTGAAGCACAGTTCACAATTATAGTTCTGTGCAATAAAAAAAACCCCAAACCTCACACAAACTATCTTAACTTTTAGATACAGTTTTATAGCATCAAATAAAAGTATATGAACCATTAAAGCAGTATAGAAATCTAAAAGCTGAACTTCCAAGTATATGCAATGGACCTCAAGGTGATCCGTGTAAGATACATGTAAGTCTCTGACCCAGCAAGGGGTATTTCTCTCCAAGCTTTTCATGCCTGTATTTATTGAAGGAGAACTGAAATTTACCTTAAAGCAGTCACTTATTTAATTAGCCTGAACTCTTTATTTAATAAAATGAGCAACCAAATACACGAACATGTGAATTATTTTGTTCTTCCAGGATCATGTCTGAGGGAGTAAGTGTGTCTCCTACATATCTGTAAAGGCAAAGGCAATTTTACAGTACCTAATATATATCTTTTTTCTCAGTATTAAAGTTTATTACACCAAATTGTCCTGTTGCAGGCTACAATATCAGAGCTATGCTGATAAATCCCCTCTTCTGCAGTTTTTTTGTTTTTTAATAATATTGGGCAGTAGGGTAGATGCTTGTACTTTGAGATTTAGGCAGTTCCAATCAATTCCTGTTGCTGACTATCTAAAAGCATAATGATGTAAATAGTTGTCTCATGGAAACCTTCACTCAGGACCTCTTTTTACAAGCTTTTGTCTGAGCTACATGACCAGGTCTGTTAGTTCACACCCTGAAGCAGATTCAAAGTCCCACAATCAAATTGTCTTATGGGAAATAAGATCCACAGAAATGAAGTGTGGATTTCTTTAGTCCTTGTTCACTTTTATCCAAAGAGATTTGCCATGAGCTTCTGAGAGTCTCCTGCCTGAAGTCCATCTGAAGTACTCATTTAGAGCATTGGTTATTCACATTAAGTTCTAAACATGAAACTGCTGAAGTCCTGATATAGCTGATGAGCGTGGTGCTCTTCTAAGACATTACCTGAAGTTCCAAAAGCGTTTCCACTGCACTGATGTGGTGCTGTCCCAATATAAATTGGCTATAACTTTCTGTTAATGTTAGTTCACATGGTTATTCTACTTACTGCTCAGCATTTAACTTTTCATGTTTTCTGCAGATTGCTTTGTAGCATAGCATAGTCATACATTAAGCTGTTTAATCATTTAAGGGGAAAGAAAACTAGCCTAAGCAGCACTGTTTACATTAGTAGCCTGTCTTTCTGTTCTCATTCATTTCATCAAACATGTAAAATGGTTTGATTGACCACCTAAATGTGAGGTACTTCTGCTGTCCCTAGCAGCATTCTACTGAGGAATTGTTATTACGCATAGTGTCTTTACATACCTTGCATGCTTAAGAGTTTGCAGGGTAGCACTCTTACTGTTCACCAGACTCTTGCATCAATAAGCAAAGAGAAGGTTGGTTAGAAGAGAGAAATCTTCCATTAATTGTATTCCCTGAATATTCTGCTTGGTAAAAATTACAATTTTTTCCCCATAATAACAAGGAATATTAGTAAAAATTGCTTGACTTTTAAGATAAAGATAATTTTAGGTTTAAATTTCTAGATATGGATATTAAGTATCCTGATTGTAAATACAAGGGGAATTGTACCTTACATTGTATTATTAACAACACTTTTTTTCTGAAGAGACAGAAATCAAAATCTTGTATGTACACACATTTCATTTTCTAAGAATTCCTATTAACTATATATATTGACTCCAGACTTTTCCCTTTTTCCTTTAATTTTGTGTTAAAATGAATATTTATACTATTACGATAGGACAATTTTTGCTACTTTTGAAGAATGTAAATTCATGTCAGAGTGAGTGTGTTATTTAAGTTTTTCTTCTATGATCTAGGGAAAGATTTAGTGTTTTTAAATAGTGGCTGTTAGTTCACAAATGGTGCTTTAAAAGGTAGAATATATCATTACATATTACAAAGATTTTTGATTCTTGTGTCTTATATCTTGAAGTGATTGCTAAATATTTTCATTTCCCTTTTCCAAGTTCAAATAAAATGCGGCAGAAAATACAGCTGATTGCTTGCACTGAAAAATGTTTCTAATTAGCTCTTAAAGTCATCTTCTCTGAAGGGGGTTAGGACTATCACAGATCACTTGTTGCTTTATTTCTCACATCCATCTTCTTCAGGCATCTTGACATTTTACAGTGCATTATTTTTTACACACTCTAAATCGAGGCTCTTAACTTGATCCTAGAAAGAATAATTTTCACTGAAGAGGAAAAAGAATGACTTTTTGTTTTGATCAGACAATCTCTAGGCCACCTACCCTAGTGGTACATGAAAAACTGCTGTGCCAGACTTCTGTTCAAGTCTGTGTCCAAAGACAGTGCCACAGACTTATATTTTTTTAAAAAATTGACACCTTTTTATTGGTGCTTAATGAAAAGACAAGGTGACCTTATTATTTTCTCTCTTTTTAAAATTTTTTTGTTTTGGGACTGGGGCTAGAGATAATTGGCATACTTCTTAACAGTCTCTAAAGACCAATTAGCAACAGGGAGCCATGTACTCTGCCAGTCTGAGTTTCAATTAAATGTCTGCTCCAGGAGGAGCTAAACTAACACAGCTATTGAACAGCAGTTACGCTATTGATATAGCTGAGTCCACTGCTGAGGACAAAGACTCTTGCTTCACGACAGATGGCCTAATGCTCTGGCAATTAATACATTTTTATGACTTTTAAATCTTTCTGACCTTTTGCTTTTCTCTGTCTGAATTAGTAGGGCACAGTTTTATTAGTGGAAGGGAAATTTAAAGACGCATTTATGTGACATCTTTTCAGGAACTCCCTTCTACTTTTTTAAAATGTTAAGTGTATTCTGTTGACAAGAATTAACAGCCCAATTTTAATCAGTCAGGACTGCAAAGTACTAATTCTGACTGTAGGGAAGGTGATGATTTCTGGTGAGATCCTGTTGTTGCGATAGCTGGGTTGCCAAGGTAGTTAGGGATTAGAGACTAGTAATAATTAATAAGTATTAATTAGAACTCAAAGGCCTGGATACGTGTAACAGAAATCAATACTTTTATCCTAACTCATTGTGTACTAGAGTTGTATTTTTAAAACATAATTTTCCAAAAATAGAAACACAAGAATGAAATCAATATGGCATAGATTGCCATATAAACATTCTTTTTCAAATTACAGAAGTATCCACAAAATTTGGTTAACTAATAAAATAAGATGGATTCTAAGAAAATGGAGTCAGCCTAACATTATCTTAAGTCTTTCAAGTATTAAAAATGTACCAGTTTACATAATCTACTTGTTTCTTCATGCAATATATAATCAATATAAAGTTAAATAATAATAATAATAGTAAAAAAAGTAAATTAATATATCTCTCTTGGGCATACTTTATCCTGAGTCTGTTTTTGAAATATGGCTAGATAAATTTAGGTATGTCACCATTTTTTTTTCCTGACACTTAATTAGAAGAAGAATTTTTCAAATAATAATCACATATAAGCCTAGTAAAAAAATTTTAAAAATTATATGTGTTTGGTATTCATGAAAAACAAACATCTAAGATCATGGAAAAAGGAAGAAAGTTACAATTTTTTTGGTGCTTAGCACATATTGACAATGTTTTTAAGCATTATTTAATTACTTTTCTCATTTTTTAACAGAATAAGGATTGGACTATTTGTGTATGTATTTGCTTTCTGCACGGGATACAATACTTCAATGGGTCATTATATTACCTTTTTTCCCTATTTCTATTCGATGGACGTTACCTATACAAAAAATTCAGTTAAAAGAACACTCACATTTATACGACTTTGTTTATAGACTACAGAAATGTTGTTAGTCTGCTTAAACCTATATTTGTATTCTAAGAACATAAATTATGAAAGTAAGGCCTTTTCATTAAAAATCCATTCCTTGTTTGTGATTTTCCCATTATATATCATGCTAAGATTTTCTGTAATGAATTTCCCCTATTAATACGTAAAATGATTTAGATATTATCTTGACTACAGCTATGTTCAGTGATAAACATTTATTAATAATAACAGTTAAGTGACACAGAGGAAATCTATAATAAAATGTTTTGTTCCACAAAATATGAGTTATAGTTAAAAAATTTGCATACTTTAAAGAAAACCCACATTCTTAGTAATTAAGATTTTCTTTCTCCCCAAATTTGTGAAATATCTTTAAAAAAATAGCAAGATTGAACTGTTAAATTAAACTTCTGTCATATCAGCCTCTTAAGGATGTCTTATATACATGTTTCAGCCATGAATAGATAATTAGACAACTCAGACAAGATCCTAGTTAAAACAGCCATAAACTTTGGGAGTTACTCAGCTGACCAAACTTACATGTGCTCTCTGAAATTCACTGACTTTATTGATTGTGTCTTTATTGGGCAATGAAAGTTTCTACCCCTAAATTGCATGCAAAGACTTGAATGCCTAAATATGTGTGTCCAAAAATGGATTTCCTTTCCATCTGTAATGGTATCTAGAACTAAAATTTTGAAACAGCTCATTTTGTTCTGATTTTTAAATACTGAGATACCACATGTAATAAGCACATTCTTTTCTTGGTAGCGTAAAGTTGGGGGTCTCAGTTTTGTATTAATATTTTTTCATCTTGTTCTTTTTGTTGTTGTTTATTACTATTTTACTGTGCAAAAGAATTTTGAAAATAGACTAAATTAAAAGCAGTGGAGAGTTAGATGCCTTAACATGTCTAGGCAGGCATGAATTCTGTTGTACCAAGTTTTAAGACAAAATCAATCTGAAAAAATGCCTATATGTAATGACAACTATAAAGCTCTTCTAAAAAGTTGAAATATATCTCACAGTAAAATTTAGTAATAAATAGGCTGCTCTTACTATAAACTGTCTTTACAGTCCTGTAGTCTAATTGACCTTGCTTGGGAATTCTCCCAGATGTTTTAAAAATTGAAATCTCTGGACTCTAGTTCTAAGAAATATTCATCATTTTGATACTTCCTAGGTGTCTTCCTTGATGTACTTGGCTTCCAAGGTCTTTCTTGTGAGAACTTTCAGTGTGCAGGCAAGAATCTAGTGAGATCTTTTCAAAGAAAAAGAAAACATAAAAAAGAACAGGACTGGAGACTCCACTCTCCATCTTTGTATAATGGAAGAAGTGAACTGAGAGTCTAGGCTTTTTTTTTTTTTTGTATTGGAGGTCAGATTATGCAGTGCCAAGGAACTGATACTTCCACATAGTCTGTGCTGAACATGGGTACTGCTTATTATTTGTAGGTGATCTAAAAAATAAATAATCTAAAAGATTGTCTAAAGTGACTATATTGTCCTATTTGTATTTTGTTTGGTATACGTTAAGTCCCTTAGTTCCCCAGCAGGCCTTTTCTAAGCTAATTCACAGTTCACAAGGGAAAGAGGAATAACAGGTGAAGGGTATCAGGACACTTTTTTTGGTATAGGAACAGATAACTGTGGGTGAATATTTAAACATCTAGAGATAAATGGAAGGCTCACCAAGGACACAGCACCTTAGAAATATGCCTGCAGTTAGGAAAATGGGGTGTATTTGGAAGTGAATGAGGTTGGTTCATTGTCTTCAGAAGCTTCAGGTACACTGTAAAAACCTGTAATTATTCCCTCCTTATCAATTTTTTTTCCTGCAAGCAGCTTTCTAAGTTAACCTAGCATTTTTAGTATCTCATCTGTGAATAAACTTTCCACTTATTTGGAAAAGTTTACTTTGCTCTTATGTCTGTGCAAATGTGTAGGTGGTGGTGTCATTGAATTTCTATTATTTTTTTTCTTTAGTATTCTTAGGTAAGGAACCTGTAAATGGGTAGAAAATTTTGAATTTTGTCTTTCAAATATTGTTTGTTTATAGCTTCCATTAGTCTGTAGGGATAACTTTTTTCACATGTAAGTCTGTTATCTGCTTTTTACAAAGTTACTTCTAATCTTGGCTTTTATCTTTCAAAGACCTATGATTTGCGGGATTTGTGGGCATGTAAGAAACCAAGAAATATGCATTTTACTTTCCATTTAGGTCTTTACTCTTCACAGCAAGTGATTATTGAACTGAAGAAATCAGTTTTGATTAATAGCTTGGTTATAATTTTATTGCTCACCAAGCTGACAGCACTCTAGACTGATATCCTTTGTTTATCCAGGTATAAGTACAGGATCATTAAATCCATGCTTTTCATTAGCCCTATTCAGTGAAACCCCAGCTCCATTTAGGTGTATGATACCTTTGGGACAAAGACTGTGTAACCATCCTTAAAGCTAGTTCAGGATATGTGAAGTTCTAGCTCTACAGTGCATGGTTCATATGGTTTTATAGGATTTTATCTTCTTTCTGTCTTCCTTCCTTCCTTCCTTCTCCTTCCACCCTTCCCCTTTTCCTTCCTCTTCTCCTTCCCCCCTGAAACAAATTCTGTCCCACACAGAACTTTGCACCATTACCTGCTACCTTAATGAAATAAAATCCATCTGCTAGCCAATGTCATTCCGATCTACAAAAAAGGGCATGAGGGAAGGTCCAGGGAACTACAGACTTGTTAGTCTAATCTCAGCTCCTCAAAAAATTATTCAGAAGCTTATACTGGATACTAATAAAAGGCATTTAAAGAATAATGCAGTCATCAGGCACAGTCAACATGGGTTCACAAAGGGAAAGTCCTGTTTATCTAATTGGATATCTTTCTATGATGAGGTCACCTACCTGGTGGATGAAGAAAAGGCAGTGGATGTAGTTTTTCTGGAATTTAATAAAGCTTTTGATACTGTCCCTCACAAGATCCTTCTGGACAAGTTATCCATCTATGGGATGAACAGTTCCATGGTGCATTGGGTGAAGAACTGGGCGAACATCAGGGGTCAAAGATAGTACTGAATGAGGCTACATCTGGCTGACAACTGATCACCAGTGGTGTTCCTCAGTGTTCAGTTCTAGGGTCAGTTCTGTTCAATGTATTTATCAACGATCTGCATGCAGGAGTTGTATGCACCATCAGCAAGTTTGCTAATGATACCCAACTGGGAGGCGCTGCTGACTCTGTTGAGGGACAAGATGCCTTGCAGAGGGATCTAGATAGACTGGAGCATTTAACAAGTCCAAATGCTGGATTCTGTACCTAGGACAGAGTAATGCCAGGCACAAGTATAAACTGGGAGAGGAGTGGCTGGAGAGCGGCCCTGCAGAAGGGGATCTGGGCTTGCTGGTCGACAGCAGGCTCAATGCGTCAGCTGTGTAGCCTGGCAGCCAAGAGGGCAAACCGCATCCTGGAGTGCATTAAACACAGTGTAACCAGCCAGTCAAAAGAGGTGATTATCCTGTTGTATTCAGTGTTGGTGCAGCCTCACCTTGAGTACCCTGTGCAGTTCTGGGTCCCACAATTTAAGAAGGATGTGAAGGCACTTGAATGCATCCAGAGGAGGGCAACAAAGCCTGGGAAAGGGCTGGAAGGAATGTCCTATGAGGAGTGGCCAAAGACTTTGGGCTTTTCTAGTTTGGAGAAAAGGAGGGGTGACCTCATTGCTCTTTACAGCTTCCTGAGGAGGTGAATTGGTGAGGGAAGTGCTGATCTCTTCTCCCTGGTATCCAGTGATAGGACGCATGGGAATGGTTCAAAGCTGTACCAGGGGAGGTTTAGACTGGATATTAGGAAGCATTTCTTTACCAAGAGGGCAGCTAAGCACTGGAACAGGCTTCCTAGAGAGGTAGTCGATGCTTCATGCCTGTCATTGTTTACATGCTTAGACTTTTGGTCAGCCCTGAATTGCTCAGGCGGTTGGACTAAAGGACCATTATAGGTCTCTTCCAGCTGAAATAGTCTATTCTATTCTATTCTCTCATTCAGGTTTGACTTTTGTAGGACATTTCATTTGCAAAAAAAATGTTAGGAGGTAATTAATTATGTATACAAAAACCTTTTCCCTTAAAACACAAGGTAATAGTGAAAGTACATGCTTTTAAATAACAGTGAGCAAAATATCAACTTCAGAGGAATCTGAGTATCCCAGTCTTGAATTTGTTCCTACTCTACTATTGTTTTTGAAGCCGCACTTGTTTTGAGCTTTAAAAATGTTAAGACCAAGATAAGCTCAAGTATTCAAAGGCTACATCTGTTCAGAGCTTACAGATGGTCTTTTGTGTTATCTCTGGGTTCTGTATAATTACATGTGACACTGTGCTTCTCCGGGAGGTGTTGCAGTGTACAGATACATTACAACTGAAATGTTCTAAGAGGTTTTCCTTAATACTTAGTATTATCTATTCCTCAGTGCATGCACCATAACCTCAAGAGCAAAGATTAAGTTCTTGGGCACTGATTTGTACTTGTTGCAGAATCCCTGCACTTGAAAAAGTCTGTCTTGTTAGGTTAAAAAATACTGAAAAGCTTTCCTTCTCTTCCTGCATAATTTAATAGAGAAGAAAGATGTGTTTAAGTTTTTCAAACCACACTACAGGAAATTATCTTTTTGATATTTGCATAAAATGTGTAAGATAAATATTAATAATGTGCTTTCCAGTAACATCAACACAAACCTTTTGGTTCATGTTTGCTTCTTTAGTATTCCTTGTCTTTCAAGTTTACCTCTCCAGTGAGTGTTCCTTCTTTCTGCCTTCTCAAATAAACTAGCAGTCTTAGAAATGCTTAGTCTATTTGACTGCAGAATCTCCCTGGTTTGCCTCACAGAATAAAGATGAAAGGGTTAAATACAGCAATGTGAATGTGAAGTTGGTTGAAGAAGTGCGTGGAATTTCTTATGGATGAGACATATACACCTGAGTATTGAAACAAAAAGGAAGAGAACGGTCTTGAATTATTTATTCTCCTAGATTCCAACAGCTCTTTTCTCAAAAAAGCACTTTTCTGTTGAATAAATAACCAATTCCCAAAGGTATCCCTGCTACAGTTGAATCTTATTAATCCTAATATGAAGGACAGGGAGACTTTCTTTTAAGCAACCAGACCACCATACAGTATACTGGGAAGAGAAAAGTGGCAATATTGTAGATAGGGGGGGGGGGGGGGGGGGGAAGAAAAGCTGCAGTATATTGCTTAGAGGGTATTAAACTATTTTAAAATTTCAAACTCTAGATGCATACCTTGAATATTGCTAGTTTTTCTATTTTTAATAGATTTTTGTACTACAAAGTGTATGAAACCACTGTTGTATCAATACAAATCTGTGGTAACTAGTAAACATTTGTCTGTATTAATTACAAGAATAAGTACCGACAGTACAATTAGATAACTGCTTCTGTTTTCTAAACCAGAGCCTTGCAAATAAACGTATAATCTGCTGGAGGCCTATTCTTTTCACTGAACACATTCTCAGTACATCTTGACGTTAGTAAGTTATCTGCATGCATCAGGATGCAAACTGAGCAGTTTTTGTGTTCATTTCTATTTTTAAGTGTCAAGCTTTTTTCAACAGTCTGTTTATAGCAAAACCATCAGTAGCGTAGTTTTTCTTAATTCTGGTGATATTCTGGATATTAAAAAATCCAACATAATAATTGAGCCTTCCAGTTCATCCTCTTCTGTGGGGGTATTTTGAACTAATAAATGCTTTCTTTTAGTTTTATCATTAGAACTATTACAGTTCAATGAAAAAAAAAAAAAACCATGGAATTTTCTGCAATTTTTCAGTTAATCTTTAACTTCATTTACCTTTCACAATGTGTACCACAATAAATTCCTTTTTACATTAAGCAACTGATGATATTAGGGAAAACCCCTTTATGTATACCTACTAAGTGCATTTATTTTTCCTATGGCCATGAAACTGTGGTTTACAGGGACAGTGCTGACTGATGAAGTTCTGATGAACTTCATTCTGGTAAAGAGCCCAATTTTTTAAACATTAAGTTTTTTAAAGAATCACACACCATTTTGACTCAAATTGCATTGGGCTTTTGAGCATGATACTTTATCCTACTCATTTCTGTTTATCATGTGTTTCTTTAGACCCGCATAAATTTTTGGCAGATTGGGACCTAAAAGTGGTATTGGCATTTGGAACTGGGCTGCATGAATATTGTTGTTGTTGTTCTTTACTTAAAATAAGCAAACTTCCATAATAAAAAGCAGTATTAGTAACTGATGAATTACTAATAACTGCAGAGAGAAAACACACTAATTTAAAATGTCATACAGGCAGTTTTAAAATATATTCCAAGATAAAACAAACAAACAAACAACAGAGAGAAAAACAAAGAAATAAAGCATAATCTTTGCAAACACTGACTTGTAAATTATTTCTGACATTTATTGAATATGGAAACTCAATTGTCAGTAAAAGTCAAAGCAGGAAGAAAATGTGTTTTACATTTTATTCCACTTGCCCTGAGAAGAGTGTGTTTTCAATTGAAAAATGGTAGAATCAGACCAAATTTTTAGGAGCACTGATGAGATGTGGGTATAATTGTTTTTCTTTTGCTTGCTTTTCTATCGATTGAGCTAGAAGCTTGAATTTTTATCTTTGTAGGCAGGCCTTATGGTCTCAATTGTCATCTTTTAACCAATTACTGTAGTATGTTTTAAATAGTACTATGGTAAATGGTACTATGCTGAAAGAAAAATAGAAAATCTTAATAAACCCAAACCCAAATGTGTGATTTCCTATAGGTACACTGCATTAATTCTCTAAGAGTGTAGTTTGTTTTCAAAATACCGATTTCTAGATAATTATCCTTAAGTGTATTGAATTTCCCTCTAAGAACTATTTATCTTCCCATACAGTAGTTGAGACCAACAGAAGAATGTAATTTCCAGATGATCTTCCTTGTTTCCCATCGAGTATTCATGTGAACAAGCAAAAAATCAAGGGAAAGCTATACTCTTGACATGACAGTCATCATGGTTAGTCAGTTAAGGCTGAATCTTTTCAGTAGTTTGATGATTTAAGCAAATATCCAGTGCTTGTATCACGTATTAGAATAAACAAAATTAGACTACTCCATATCTTATCTGAAAAAACGTTGACCAAATTCACAATAATTTGGAAAAAAAGACCACTTTCTGCAGAAATACCTAAAAAAAAAAGGAAGATACGCAAGAAACGTAACATACCAGCAATGCACTGCTGAAATACCTTTATAGAAATATCTCATGCCTTTATAGACCATCTGGAAGAGAAAATAAGCAGTTGATGAATTAAATCTGCATGTTAAACTTACTAGGGTGGAATTGTCAGCATTAGTCTAAAAAGTGGAATATGAAACTAAAGGGTATTCAAACATGGACAAAAACAAGATGAAAGTCATCCTGGGGAGAGAAGTATTTAATATAACTGAGGAAAACAAACCAGCATGCTCATTGATAGCTGGAAGGCAGTAACACTGGAAAGAAAAGTCTCTCTGTCATCACAGGGGACAGCTACATTTCCGTGAGCATGTGAGGAAAAAGCCCCAGAAAGACTAGTGCAATGTTGGGCTTTTTGCACAGCAGCAACTTTAGTAATGACAATAATATACCCTTAGAAATGTGGTCCAAGTGTGACCACATCCTGCTATGTTACTTGTCTTTATTAGAATCATTTATGCAATTATAACGAGGTTCAATGAAATGATAGGTAAAGAAACAAATAAATGTAAAAGATAGGTGTTTAATTGCAAAAATATTGTTATTCTGTTTAAATACAAGCATTTTTTCCCTAAAAGTAGTAAAATATCTGTCCCTTTATAGTTTAAAGACTACAAACCTTAAATTATCTGTGGAGATGAATTCTTCTCAGGCTCCCTGAGAAGAGGGACTATTTAGTGGATGTTTTCCATTTTGGATTTGGATGTTTCTAGAAAGAGGATATGGTTACTTTTGTAGTACATACTTAAAATGTGTTTGAATTCTGCCCGTATCTGTGGAACAGATAGGTTTCCAGCATCGAAAGTAGTTTTCCTATATTACTATGCCACCACATTTACCATAGAAATTGCCTGGCCTACTGAGCAGGATGTTATTCTAAAGACAAAGAGGAGAGACTGGCATAGTGACATATGACCGCAAGCAGGTGTTACCTAGTTATTCTATGATTCATGCTGCACAAAAAGAAGAATTTCTAAAATCTGAAATACTAAAAAAAATTGTCCATTTCTGGCAGCACTCGTTCTTGGCTTTGTGTTGGCATTTTTGTAAAACCATTTGTCTAAACTACACCATTATAAGGTCCTTTCAAGTATGAATATTGAATCTTTAAGATTACTATTTTGCTTCAAGCAATTTTATGTGCTTCATCCAACTCACATTCAGACTAAAGATATGTATCATGCAAGCTGAGTTTTAAATCCCCTCCCCAGAACTTGTCATATCCCAAAGGCAGCTCCAGACTTCAATCCCTGCAGCTAGCCAGTTTAAACAAAAGAGAAAATACTGCGACTTGGAGTAATGTACTAAAAGAGCCACTGAAAGCATAGGTATTTCCCTCACCAAGAGAGCAGCTTTAAAATAAACAATAAAAATAGCTTGTAGCACAGGTAACTTCTCTCACAGATGCAATTCTTCTAAAGCAAGACCTAAAGGTTGTTTTCCAGCACTTGCTTCTCTGCATAAAACAAAAGTCAAGCAGCACATTTTCTGCTCAGCACCTTCTGAAAGAGGCTTTTCTGGTTGTCAGCGTGGGCCACAGCCAGCCATGACCTTCAAGAAAATCAACCCATTAAGAATAAATGTATATTATTTGTTATCAGTAGAAAAGGGAGCAGAGGAACCAAAGAAACTTCCAGTTTCTTGGCATACATTAAGGAAATTGGAGGAGGTGAAAACACAAATTTCAAGGGTCAATGTTGTCTAATGTCTAGTGTTCACTGGTGGAGGGTAAAGAACTAAATGTTACAATTCTGTAAATCTAATTATTATGAAGTATATTTAACTTATGTCCTACAATGGTATGAACATTATCTAATCTTATGGAAGTATTTGGCTTGCATATGTATCAGCTGTCCCTGGTGTACCCCTGTATTGGAAGGAAAGACAGTACAGGAATCTTTTTATTTATACTGCTCTGTAACAGCTAAAAAAACCCTGAGATCTCCCTACAGAGTGTCTGTGCCATACTTCCTGTCCCTGCTTGGTGCAGGAGGTGAAGGCAGGGACAAGCAGGTCCCTGTCTTGGAGCCACTGGCTGCTCCATTCAGGTCAGGCAGCCCCAGCATGAAATCTGCCCTTGGAACAAGTCAGCAGCAAGAGATGAAGCTTCTGCAGAATCAGAGAGAAACCCATTTGCATGAGTCCTCAGCTACAACTTTTCCTCGTTTGGAGCAGTGGCTGAAGACTATATAATAAAGGCTTTATCTATTAATGGGTATTAATACCTTAATACAAAAAAATACTGCCATGACATTAAAGTATTAATGATAAGATTGATTTTTTAATAAAAATACGCAGTCACTATAATGTCTGAACAAATTATTAAAACTGACTGTTCTTGTAAAATGTAGTAAATTGGTCAAGTTCCCTAAGAGCTCCTCATTTACTGCTTGTTTTTATTATCATATTGTACAACCATTCATCAAGCATGCAGAGATTTAGGAGCAGAATACTACATAATTACATGTTTAAATTGCAGGAGACAGAAGCCTCAAACTTAAATAAAACAATTCAAGGTTGTCATGTGCGCATCGTGCTCCCTCCTCTTTACAGACCTCAAGAAAATTTCTGAATGGAAAGGAAGATATATTTCATGATTACCCAATGATCATCTCACTGCGCTGGTAAAAAATCCTACCCTGAATCACGCAGTTCTACTGAAAAAAAATCATAAAGCCTCTGCGAGCCATCAACTTCATTCAGTCTTTGTGTTCTTTACATTTCAGTTTGTATGTTTCTTTAGGCTTTTGGCATATCAAGAAACCATTTTCCCAAGAAACTGTGAAAACAGAAGACATCTTCATTATAAGGAAATGGTACAAGTTTTTGAGGAAAAGGCAGGTGGTCATCTATGAAAAGAATTATCTCATGATCTAGTGAAATACATCTTTATCAGTCTCCTCCTGTGCCAGGGCTTCCCTGCATTAGGATTCAGCTGATTTGTCAGCAAAAGCCAAACTAGAGACACAGTCCAAAGCAACCTCCAGCACCACAAGGTGTTGGGTGGGTGAAGGCAAATTCAAGACCTAAGTTAACATAGATAGAAAGCATAGTCTGGGACCACCAAGCTCCCCTAACTTAATTTGGACTTGGACTTAATCTTTAGGTTCTAGCATAATGAAAATGTTTAGTCATATTTTCAAGAAAGGTGAACAGTTGTACAAAAATTTCATAATATTATTATCTGTGCCTTCTGACAAAATAGAAGAATTTTAAAAATCAATAGGGATTTTCAAATTTCAAATATTCTTAAAAATAAATCCCAAAATATAAAAATTGCTTTAAAACTGTACAACATGGAAAACTAAAACATAAATTATAATGAGAAAAGAGTAAATCCTTGTCCTTTTTTTCCTTTCTGTATTTTTTTTGTACGTACGTTTGGTTTTTAGCACATGTCTAAGAAATTAAAGTTTAGGTACTTAGAAGGGCAATACAGGTATTTTTTCCAGCAAAGGCGATTTTTGTATATATTTTAAATATTTTTCTGCAGCTGAGAATCTCAAGTCTTAATTTGTGGTGGTATCTCTAGAGAAACAAACTGGTATTTCTTCTTTAAATCTAATGAGCAATAACAAAACAATACATTTTACTGGCTCTCTGTTTAATTTGTTGCTTAACTCGCACTTTCTTATCATACCAAAATGAGGTAGAGATTAAAGCACTGATGAGCCCATGTAAAAGAAAACTCTACTTGCTGAAGTTAATGATTCTGAGTGGTTTGCAATTTACATTAGACTGATTCTATTTACCTCGTGTAAGATTATTTATAAATATACATTAGCCTGGCTCTATTTATCTTGACTGTAACTGGGAAAACTAAGAAGCGATTTTGTTTCTGAACACTTACTTACCTAGAATGATTGTATCATTATCAGTTTATTACTCAATTTGGGTAAAATTAATATGTAGAACTGGGCAAAACATTTCTTCATCAACATATGTGGCATTAAAACAATGAAATTATTTCACCCATGTCAGAAGGGGAAGCTCGGGCTTACAAAGACCAGCATCGGTGAATGTACATACGGTTACATGCACGTACATCCAACAATATTCAATTTCCATTCTTTGGGCACTTAAATTAGAAGCAGTTATAATAATGGCTCCCATGAACAGGGTATATTGTCCATGTGGGCTCATCATAACCAGTTCCTGTTTTACACGGCTATCACATGGCTTTGAGAATCTTGGTCTACTGGGGCCTGTCACGGACAGAGTGATTAACTTCACTAGTTAGAGTGAAGTAGTGAAATATTTATTAAGGTGAAACAGTGATTTAACAAAATTAGTAGTAAGTGCCATACTGTTTTACGAGATTCGATGTCAAGGTACACTCTATTATTTACTGCATAGAGGACAGGGTCAAACAAGCTGTCAGGGAGACCCTCCCGTTGAGTCACGAGGTTCAGAAAGGACCCCCTTGCTTTCTAAACTCCTTCTTAGAGAGGAGTCTAGGTGCGGCTGG
>KZ505680.1:1256609-1288981 GCA_002844005.1 Limosa lapponica baueri | reverse complement strand
CCTGGAGTACTGTGTCTAGCTCTGGAACCCTCAACATAATAAGGACATTGACCTGTTGGAGTAGGTCCAGAGGAGGCCACAAAAATGATCAGAGGGCTGGAGCACCTCTCCTGTGAAGACAGGCTGAGACAGTTGGGGTTGTTCAGCCTGGAGAAGAGAAGGTTCCCAGGAGACTTATAGTGGCCTGCCAGTATTAAAAGGCAGCCTACAGGAAAGATGAAGAGGGACTTTTATTGAGGAATGACTAGGATGAGGGGTAACAGTTTTAAACTGAAAGAGTGTAGATTTAGACTATATCTAAGGAAGAAATAATTTACAGTGGGGTTGGTCAGACACTGGAAGAAGTTGACCAGAGAAGCTTTGTGATGTCCTTGGAAGTGTTCAAAGCCAGGCTGGATGGGGCTTTGAGCAGCGAGGTCTAGTGGGAGGTGTCCCTGCCCATGGCAGGGGGGTTGGAACTAAATGATCTTTAAGGTCCCTTCCAACTCTAACCATTCTATGATTCCATGATCACACAGTTTCAGATTGTCAAATGGATGTGAGTTCTGGATAACTTATACTTTTATTTTCAGAACAAACTGCCTAACTGAGAGGTTTTTCTGAATTTTATGAGGTTTTTTGGTTTTTCCCCCCGGGTTATAGCAGAACACTTTACTACCTCAGATTTACTATGTGTTTCTTTATTTTCTGCCTGTAGGGTTTTACATTCAAATAAGCTGCATGGATTAACCTTAAGCTAGAATGAATATAATTAAAAATATATTCTTTCGTGTTGAGAGAATCAGTTTTGAACATCCACATACATTTTAAATTCTAAATTTTTTTTAAAAATCAGATAATTAATTTTGGCCTAAAGAATTATGCAAAAAATATGCACAATAAAACCAAGATTTCTTAAACCTAGTGTACTTTTGTGCTCAGAGTAGATAAAAGGTATGGCTACTTATAATTAGTAAACCCTTGGGAGTAATTCCTGAGCAAGTAAATAATTCATTTATTCATATTCCTGATGTTTTCTCTTTTGATATGTGGCATATTTTTTCATCCCATAGAGTTGATCACAAAATTCATAGTCAGACATTGTTCTTGGAGAAACTTCCTATTGAAATATTTAGGAATTCTGAGTAAAGGTTGAATATAGATATTTGATTTGTTCCTGCAGAAATCAGAATTACCTACACAAATAAATGCATATTTGTATTCACGTTCTGTAGATTTCATGGAAAGTAGAAATTCAGACTATTTTGGATGTATTCCTGGAAATACAGCCCACTCCTCAACTAACAGTGTTTTGCATTCTTCCTGGCAAGAAACAGTTCAGAGTTTTCTCTAACATGTCAGAAGTGTTTTAATCTTATGTTTGATTGCCAGCGTGTAATCTATATTAGCAAGGGCTCTTATTTGACAACACGAATTACTCCCTCCCCCTGTGCCATTTTTTATACTTAATTACTTATATCTTTAGCTTCTAAAGAGTTGCCCTAAAGATATTTTGCCAATGTCTAACAACAGGTATGGTAAAACAGGTATGAAAGAATTTGTTGACATTTAAATACTTTGCATACTTACCATGTCTCCAGCTGTTACAACAAACAATTTTCTCAAAGAGAAAATTTAATAGAGAAACATCATTGCATGAAATGATTACATTGTTTTAGCTACAGCTTTTACAATAAGATAAAAACCTTTAAAAATAAAAAGCTGAAAACAAGGAAGAGAACTTATAACACAACTTTTCATATACATCATCCACTTAGAAGATCCAGTTGCTGACTGCACTTTAAACATGAAAATATTTGCCATTTTGGAATTATATTAGATACATAAATTCTCTCATTTAAAATTCCTCTGTAAAAGAATTATTCTGTCTTTCAAAAATTTTAAGAAAGCCTAAGTAAAAACTTAAGGATAGTTGATAAAAAACACCCAGCTTGGCAGAGATTGTATATTCTGAAACAATTTAAAAGTCCTTCAAAAATTAGCTTTCTCTAGAACATTAATAATAAAATATAGTATTTCTTGTATTGCAAGCATTATCTCATGATCATTTCAGCTGGCGGAAACAGAAATGAAGCATGTATGGTGCGTAATTACAGGAAACTAATAGAGCTATTTCTGAAAACTAAGCATATTCACCTACTGAAAGATAATAAATGACAATAAGACACTGCATAAATGAGTGATGATAGTAATCTTGGTCTTGTCTCTGATCTTTGTGTAGGCCCAGTAACAAATTAACAGTGAGTGACAAGGTACAATGAATCTGAAATAAGCACCCTAGATTCATTATTAGAAAAAAAAACCAACCTTGTTCTTATCTGCTAGACTGTCTTTCTGACCAATTGGCCTTATCAAAATACCCTTTTGAAAGATCTAGAAAAGATCTTTCTCTATTTACAAATGCCTGTCCTTTTATAATAATTAAAAAAAAAAAAAAAAAAAAAAAACCATTATTTGGAAGATCTTGAAATATTTTAGTAAAATATTTACATGTCCATAAATACCATAACACAATGGTATAAAGAAGTGGAGGATGAAACAGCTTTTCGATGTTTTCAACCATGCATGAATAAGGGAACATGCAATAACAGTTTTAGACAGGCTTAAAGATAACAAAACAGGCTGTTTTTTTTAAAGGTGTGAGATTAAAAGTAGCTCTGATTGCCTCAGAATGTTATCAAGGCTAAAGGTATGTTTAATAGCCATAGAGCAATGATGCGTAACAAATGTCACCCTGGCACAATCTCATTTTTAGGCATATTCTTAAATATTTAATTACTTCTCTCAAAGAATTAGCATTTTCTATGCTGCTGCTTCTGCTCCTTCTTGCAGTTTCTGTTACTCATCCTTCTCAGGATTGCAGGCTACACAGACCTTTCATATGGGCCATTACAGCCATTTTTATGGTCACATTATTCTAGCTCTGCTCTCTACCTGGTTTCATTTAGCTCTTTTCCACTACTTAGGAACTCCATTAGAGCCTGAACATCTGTAACTTCCTTTCCTGTGGTTAGATTCAGTATCTTCCTTCCCAATGAGTCTTGTTTCTTTCTTGCCTCTTAGCCTTTTCTCCTAGCAAGTGGAAATTGGAGTTGCATCCCTGCCTTTTTTCAGCTTTAGCATGGTATTAGACATCCAAATTAGACATCCATTTCAGTTGAGCTCCTTCTCATGTCCTTCAGTTTGGGGTTAAGCCATGTAAAGTCTGTATTAGCTGTGTAGCATGTGGGAATTATAATAAAGGTTTCTAAAGATGCCATCTTAGTGGAACTGAATCAGGGTAGCTGCTAAAATACTGCAGTATTTTCAGGCTTGGTTAGGTCCAGTATCACAGGCACTGTCTTAGGACAGAACAGTCTAAGTGACTTCAGACTGTTTTCTGATTTCAGCTCTGCAGTGGGATGGGACACAGGGACAAAAGGCGGCCACCAGCAGACTAGCAATCCAATCAGACAGCTGAGGTTGACTGAAGCAGAAAGTGCCACTCCTGGACAACATAAAATATAAGAAAAAGTTCTGAATACCCAAGAGTCTCTGTATGATCAGGAAAGCCTGAGACAAGACACTGAATATTTCATGGGAAGTAAAAGACTACATTTTTTTCTGATTTAGCGAGTTGTTCTTGTCCTCGATAAGTTGATAGGAAATACGTACACATGGAGAAATTAATCTGCAGCCTTCACAGAAAGGAATGATATTGTTTTCTGTGTTTCTGTTTATGAACCTTGAAAAAGTTCTGGAGGCCAGGAAGTGTCATGTTTTTCTTTTTCAACAGACAGTAATTAAAACGATGGACTATAACAAGTTTTCTTATATGAGTCATTTCTGAGGGGATTAGCAAGCATTTGAATGCCTAGGGGGTAGGATTTTTTGTTTCCTACTAAATTCCATGTTGCTTTCTCTATTCTACTTCACAAGACTAACTTTTATTTAATTATTTTAAGATGGCAGTTTTTCTAACAAATGCTTCAGCAATATTCTAATTTCCATGACCAGAAGTTGTTCTTAATGAATTTTGGTCATGATTGCTTTTATTTCCAAGATCTAGAGTATGTGTAAACAAATTAGGGAAATAAGCCCACACAGACACACACAGAATTACTCATGCATATATTCTGCATGTAAAGCAGGTAAGCCCTTGTGTAACATCTTTTTATAGAATTTAATAAGGATTACTTCAAATGGTCTATGTAAGTTAACTAGGATTCTGTAGTAATACATTCAAAGCCTATGGGATTTAATGAAGGATTGTAATAATTTCTTTAAAGTTTTAAACCACCTTTAGACTGGAATATGAAGTTATAAAATGTAGTTAGTTGGTTTAAAAACCATATATCCAGACCATTCTCCATTAAGTTCTCAGATACTCTTTTTTTTTTTTCCCTGTGTGGGAACAGTTTGCCTTTTCAATGTGAGTGCTATCAGCTGAAGTAACCCATGGTCCAGACGTTCAGCTGTCTGTGATCCTCAGCCTAGTTTTGGAGTGGCACAGCTGCATGAACTTAGTTCAGTTTGGGGGAGAAAATTGTTATTGCCTTTCAGTTTTCTCTATTTTGTCATCTGACTCTCCTACAGATGGATTTTTTGGAAAACATAGATTGTGTCCATACTTCAGAAATTCCAATGAGCACAAATACAAGAAGTTACTCAATTAGATGAATTTTGGCTGTAGGTGGAGATAGAGGAAAGGGTCAGGACAGAAGACAATGAAGAGCTCTGCGATGTGCGTGAGGGGAAATAACAATCTGCAGTGGGATAAGATGCAAAACTTTCCTAAATGTCAGAGACTTCTGGGAAAGATTTTCATAGTTGGTATCTCAGGGAAGAGGGTCATGGTCAGTATTCCCTTCTCTCTGGAAGTTAAGGTTCTTGCTAGGGTCTATGAGGGAAGCAAACATATGCACAGGACTGCTGTCCTCTCTCTCACTATCTCCTTTCATAAATTAAAGAAATTTAGTAGCCTTTATGTCTTGATTATTATGGTTTATTTTCTATTCCTTTTCTCCCCTTTTGTTTTCCTTTCTTATTTTGATTTACGTCTACCCTCTTTGGATCCTGTTGTCTTTCTACTACTATATTCTTAAATGTCCTTTTTCATATATATATTTTTATTACAGAGACCTAGAGGGTTTAGTTCAGCCATGTAATCAGTTTGTAGGCAAAATTTTGTTTTGTTTTGTTGGTTTTTTTCCTTTTCCAGAGGTGAAAATGAATATGATTATGATGCAGGTCTTCTAAACAACCAAATTTGTTCTGAGCCAAATAAAGTACTTTCCAAAATCAGCCTGCAGATCACTTCTCAGCCTGTCGTTACTTTCACATCTGCTGCTGCTGATAGAATCTTCTGCATTGAAAATGCATGCTTGAAACGAGAGCTGCACACAAATGGCAGGACATAAAGTAATATAATGAATGTAAAGGAACAATAAAAAACACTTTCAAATGCCATTTATAGGCTCAATCCTGCAAGCTGCTTCGAGTTTTCAGGGAACAAAGGGCAATCTGTACCTCTGAGGAAGTGGTCAGTATCTTACCAGACCAAGATCTGTAAAACGATGAACTTCCCTCTAAAAGCAATGGTAAGAAAAATCTTTCTTTTGTCAAGATAGAGGTCTGATAGAAGACAGAAAATAGTACGCAGGGTTATTTTGATTTGCATATACAGCTTTATCCTACTAAAATGTCTTTTTAATTTCTAAAAAGGTAGAAAGGGGGGTTTAGATTCTCAAACTGATTTATGAACAAAATATAAATCAGTGGACAGGGCTGCCACAGAAACCAAGGTTGAAGTATTTCTGCTTATTTGCTTGCCATGTTGTATCTTTTTTAATAAATTATATTCTTAACTGTGATGTCAAACCATGAACACAACTATTTATATGTTTTCTGTCACAGTATTAGCTCGTTCTTAAATCCTGGTAGTAACAGCAGTGTCAATATTTAATTCTTCATTATGTTTTCTATCATAAGTCTGCTTTCATTTGTGTTTAGTATTGCCAATATTTAACTGGTGGGAATAATATACTCCATGTTTTCTATCTTCTTCAGGCTTACCGTTTGTAAAATAAACTTCAAGACAAAAGTTTTACTAATACACTAAGAAAAAAAATATCTGAGTATTATTTATCCGCAAATATTCCATTGCTTCTGGGCATTGGCAAGTGATTTTTAAACTAGGCCAAATTCTAATGTCTTCCAAAATGAAGTTCCATCAAGACCACAATCGTTTTTTCCAAAATATGATACTTGTCTCTGAAAATAATAATTTTAATATTTTCATTATTATCAACTCCATTATAAGGAGATACATTTCTATAAGCATGTGCTAAATAGGTTGCAGGCCCCAGTTGTGTCCCATGTAGAGTAGGGTGCAGTTAAGATTTCTGGCAGGTGTTACATGTTGAGTGATCTAGTAGTATGTTAGGCTTTGTTAGTTCAGCAAAATCTGTGTATGAAGAAGTACATTAATGAAACTGTATGTTTTAGTGCAGGCTCCTCCACTGACTGCTGGATGTAGAAAGTTCTGTATCGATTAGATCCTTTTGAGTTCTGAGTTTAGGAAGCTCTGAGTGTTGTTTCAGTTGATGATATTGATTATCACCTCAGTTTTTCAGACGGAGTTCTACAGATCATTTCTTGCAGAGATCTCTAATGCACTCCACCCACCCCCTCAATTTCTAATTAGCCTGACAAGTCTAATTTATTCAGCAACAAAGTTTTTCACTGTGGTGTGATAAGTCTATAAATATGTCTGCACTGTCAATAACTCCAGGTCATGCTTTCAAAGGACAGGAAAAATATCTGGAAATTCTGAGGATCAGAGGTTTTCTGCCCATATTGCAAGCAGTTATTTATACTACAGTAAAAGGTCTGGCATGTTTCATCTATTGGCTGGCTGACAGAGATTTTCAGTGTAGTGTTGCTACCATACAGTATTAATTCAAATGATAGAGATCTGCACAGGCTACCTAAAAGTCTGTTGGGTGGAAGAAGATGTGTATCAGAACAGTATGTTGAACCATGGAAATATGTGAAGGGGTGATATGGGCCAAAAAGTATTTTTCTGTGAATAGCACTCTGTTTTGTGCCTCAGGCAAATCTCCATTCTTGGTTCTCTTTCTGAGCTCCCAGTGTGATACAGGACAAGAAGGAATAATCCACACACAAAGGGACAAGGTTGCTGCAACAATCTTAAGACTGGCATTTTCCTATTTCTGTACTTCAGTTGTACCCTTTGCATCCTTTTAATAAATCATAGAGTCTGTTTGGATGACTTGATATGAAAGACTAGACTTCCATTTTTATTAACAATATAAGGCCTCATTTATGAGAGGTGATACCTTGTTACTAAATTGTAAACAAAACAATGTGATTGAGCATTCTATATCCCCTATCCTATCCTTCTGTGTTACTGAAAATTTAGAGGTTCATGTAAAAGCAAAGCCAGCAAGAGCCAGACTGAGTTTATGCAGGCTTTAAATTACAGCAAGCAAGTGTAAAGAGAACAAAAGAGAAAAAGCTTTGGAAAAAGAATAAAGTACCTCCAAAGGCTGTGATGGTATCTATAATTAGTAATATCTGTGATGGCACTTATTCTCAGGGAAGGCACATGCTACTTGTATCCCCATTCAGCATAATAAAAGAGAAGAAACCTGCGATTTTATTAGACAATTATTTGCTGTTGTTCAAAATTATATACAGACACTGCATTTGATGATTGGAGGCATATCAATAGAAGGAAAAGATATCACTGTGTAGCTTCCAGGGAACATCCTCCTCTTAGACCTCTTTATAAAGAACTATACACGTGCATGAAAAACGCGTGCAAGCAGCAGAAGAATGCACTCAATAGTTCCAGCCACAAAGTGTTAGGCAACTTTTAAAAATTGCTACTCTGTGCTTTCTCCTTCATGCCTCATAATTGCCTGAGATTTCTGATGCAAATTTGGCTTTCAAAAGTAGGCACATTTGTTTCCCACAGATAATATATGTTCGTTCCTTAAAAGACTGTTTCACTATGTTTATGCACAAGATGGCTGAATTCAGGCTGCACAGAGCATCTTACTTCTGGGATTCCCTACCTTCTCTATGCCAAATTTAAAAACCTCTGAAGTCCCAGTGTATTGTTGCACATTAGTTCATACAGAAAATAAACAAGCAAAAGAATACTCAAAACGCTAAGCAATCAGTAATTCTTTCAGAGATTTAAGCTGATTCACATTTAGAGTCACCAAAGGGATCAGACCATCAGATGTGCAAAAAAAGCTTTTCTTCCTGCATTCACTAGTCTAGGCTATTACGTAGACTGATCTCTGAATAGGCCAGCTATCAGGTAGCCAACAGGGAATTTAGCTAATAGTTTTTGCAGTTTAGGATTACAGACTCTCAGGCTTTATGCATTTCTGCAAGAAAATATGTGTTGTTGATTATATATGCTGTCTCTTGCCCTTTCCCCTGACTCTTTACTTAATCTTTTGCTACCCAAATCTCTAACTCCCTCCTTTCTTCATCTTTATTCAGTACTATTGCATTTACATTTCTAACTAGAGTTCTGCATCCACATCTGGCTCCCTGGTGCCTGCATCACAACATTGGGAGTACTGAGAAAAGAACCACAGTGTAACAGGCCAACATCGAGTTATTGTCAATACTTATTTGTTAGATGGACTTAAATGTAAACAGTGCCTGAAAAGGTTTTCCTTTGTAGCTTCACAGATAGACAGGAGGTGCTATTGCTGAAATATACCAAGTTACCCAAAATTGCCATTTATTAATAGCTTTTTTGCCAGTCACATTTACATTATGAACTCCGTATTGGTAAATATTGCCCAGTCATATAATAAAACAGATTTGCCCCAGAAAGTTTATTGTCTATGATATGTGTTACTCAACTTTTCAGACTTTAGAGCTTTGAAGATAATTAAAGAAAACATTCCAAATCCAGGATATCTAAATAAGGTGATGAACTTTTTGGCTTTGAACCTCAGAAATTTCTAAAAAGATGCCCTGTAACATTGTGCTGCCTTGCCATGTTGAGGTATGTATTTTATTCATCTTTTTAAATAACTTTCCTCCTGCTGAAGCCATGGTAACACCATATTCTTGCCTGGGTCATTGGCAGTAGGCATAGCCTTTAATTTTTAAAACCAAAAATCAGAAGCATTTTTTAGCCTATGTAAGGCACCACAAAAGGGAACAAACCACTATATCACATAGGTTTGAGTCTGCTTACCTGTAGACCCTATATCTTTACTGCTTTTTCTGCCACATATTTTCTAAATGAAACTACCTTTCTTCATGCTTTCATTTACAGCCTCAATTCACACTTAGAGTATTTCCTGTTCCTGCTGCCACCTATTCCGACAAAAGCATTTTCATATATTTGCAGTGAGAACAATGTGACAGTCATTTTTTTCAGAAAAGGGACTGCTTTACTGACTGAAGTAAGATGCACAGGTTGATGTGCACTTCAAACTGATTCAGAATTCAAATATACAGAGGTTTTACACTGAATAAAATATTTTGTTCTTCCCCAACAAATACTGTCTTCTAAACTGATAGTGGCCATTTAATCAGGAACAACCAAAGCAAATTGTAGTATTACTCTATGATTCTTTGTTTAGCTGATTTTCTAACAAATAGAATAGTCATGTGAGTTACATTTCTTAGCATTTGATAGTCTGATCTACTGAATAATGAATAATAAATCCCTTTAAAAATATAAACATTGAAAAATAAATGAGTCATCTTCCTTTTCTTTTGCTTGATAGCTCTTTCCTGCTCCTATTAACAAGCAGATAATAATCCTGACAGTATAGCAACATGTTCTGTGTAGATTTTCCAGTTGGAGATACACCACTGTATTTCAGCTAGGGTCACATCCAATATCACTGTTGCTGACGTATACATTTTGAATTTCTCTTCTAAAGCTTAGTTTAGCTTAGTTTGGTATAATTTAGTTCAGTGTTGTTATATCCACTTGAGTTTCATTTTGGCTTGATCTGGTTTGGTTTAATATGGGCTTGCTTTTATTACAAGAGGAACAAATGTATAGGCAATTTCAGATGAGTAGCTCTCTCAAAAGATATGAGGATTAAGCAGGCAGTGGAAAAAGGGACTGATTAGAAAGGGCAAAAGGAAATGAAGTCTGAGTTTTACAGGTCAGTAATGAATACCACAGGAACCGCCAAAAGTCAAGTTTACGGAGGAATTAAAATCAAAAGCATGGGTTCTCCAGCTATATGCATAAAATAAGAAAAAAATGGAGGAAGTTGTGGGACTGCTACATAATGGGAATTAGGCAGAAATTAGAGAAAATCCTTGTTTGCATTGATTTTCAGTGAAGATAACAATGGAGAGCATGGAACCAAACCAAAATGGCCTGTAAGGCAGAGAGAAGAAAGGTGAAAATGGAGACATAAGACAAACCCAAAAGGAGATAAATGAGTTCAAGGTGGTAGGGGGTGGCTGGATCATAAAAAAATCAATTCTGAAGGAGGAGGGGTTGAGGGATCAGGGTTTGTTGAGCCCGGAGAATAAATGTCTTCAGGGGGACCTAAGAGCAGCCTGCCTGTATCTGTAGGGGGTTACTGAGGAGAAAAAGACAGGCTCTTTATATAAGTGCAGAGCCAGAGGAGATGAGGCAATGGTCATAGATTGAAACAAAAGACATTCTGTTTTTTAATAAGGGGAAAAAAATCACTGTGGAGACACTTAACTCATGGAAGTTAAGGCTTCCAGAAAGGCTCTGTAATCTCTGTCCTTGGAGACTTTTCAAGACCTGACAAGACAAAGCTTTGAGCAACCTGGTCCGACCTCACAGCTGACCCTGCCCAGAGCAGGAGGTTAGACTAGAGACCTCCTGGGGTCCCTTCCAGCCTGAATGAATCTGTGAAATAGTAAACAACAGGGAATACATTCCACCTAAAGAAAATGGGGCCTGGGAGAACATAGTCACAGTCTCTACTTATATCGTGTGGTGGGAGTGAACAGAAGGAGGAAATGTAAGAAGCATTACTGGCCCAAAAGAAAATGTGTATATATAAATATATAGAGAGAGACTTTGAGTAAACTCAGCCTGGAATTAGAAAATTTCTAACTGTTAGAGTCACAAAGGTTTTGGAACCACCTTGAAAATGAGATTACTGAGGCCCAAGATTAAACTAGCTTTTTCTTGAAATTTCACTCCTATATGGAAAGGATTATAGCATGCGTCTGCCTTCTAGACCATGTCATTCCGGTTCTGCAGCTCAGCAGATCTTCTCAAGACATATTTTGTTCCTAAGAAAATTCCTTTGTTGTGACCTAATCTTTCTTTCCCAGGGGTTTCTACAGATACTCCGTAAAAACTTGACAGAACAGGCATGTATTATCCTCTCTGTAGTCAGTCAATTGCAGATATTATTAGGAGGTAAGCAGAAGAAACTCATAAATATATCAAATAGAAAGGTAAATCTTGTTTCTGATAGTCATCCTCAGCTCATTCTCATCACACTCAGCTGATAGTACTTTGAGATATGGGCTGCAGGGGCTACTGCTGCACTGTAGTTAGTGTTCAAGGGTTCAATCCTGTTTTGTTGATATTAAACAGATTTATTTTAATTGAAAGTGAATATAGTAATTTGCACCATTTTGAGAATTCTTTAATAAAATTCTGCTGGTTTCTTTCTACTGATAAATCTGCTTTTTAGGCTCTCAAATTCAGTTCTGAAAAAAAAAAAAGAAAGTTGTATTTAAACACTTCTAAAGAATGAAGTTCTAGATCCTTTACAGCAAGTCCTTTCAAATCTTGAGCTAAATGCAACCAAAAGATAAGTAGAGAGAGTACAAGCAAATTTGATTTTTTCTGTAGAATTGTTCTTTTCAGATTTCTGTGCTGTACTTATATGTGGAGTAATTTTTTAAAGAACAAACCTAAACCATCTGGTAGCATAATACTTGGTTAGTGCTTCATATCTATGTACTGGGTACACAGAAAAGCTTTGATTTACACAATGTCTTTCTGAAGCAAATGAGATACACAATGCATAATTCATGATAGTATGTCTTGGCAATGGATGGCAGTCTTGATTCTGATGTTAGAACCAGCTTGCTTTTTCAAAAGACTGTGACTCCGTAGGAGCATGATTACAGTTAGAGTGCACAGATGAGTGTCAGATACAATGAGAGGTTGTATCTCTGTCATACATCTCTTTTCTAAGCCTGTTGTTTCAGAGTCATAAGCTGCAGGCCCTCCTGCCAGGTAATGAAGCGTGAATGACTGACATTACCAGTGTGACTTGAGAAAAACAATGAAATTTGAGAGGCGTTAGTTCTGATGCTTGGGACATTAAAAAAAAATAAAAAAATTATAAATTAATTAAGTTTAAAAAGTCATAGCTTTTGAAACTTTAGAAGGTCATAGCTTTTGAGTGTGAACCATATTAGTTCCGAAATGGGTTATGCACCTGGTTTATGCCACTTAGCAACTCTCACACTCCCTTTAGTTTGAGGAGCATATATGGGTCTTGGAATGGTTGGAGAGATGCATTTTAGGGCAAGCGTGCTTTGCACTTGACCTGCCTCTTGGCTGGCAGATCAATACAGGGAATGATTCCTGCCAGTGTGTTTTTGGGTTGATCCTAAGACTAACTTCAGTGACTGTTGACATAAGCATAACACTGAAGTGGCACTTGTAAATATTGTCCCAGCTGTTCAAAAAGTGTGATGCCTTTTACTGTGGAGAGAAGGGAATGCTCTCCACACAAACATTTCTAGGACTATATATTTTCTCAGTGAATCTCACTGTATTTCCTCTCTTGATCCCTCTCCTCTCTAGATTATTTTTCATAATGTCTCTGTTCACTTCAGTGATGGGAACACTTCCTGTAACAAATGTGCTGTTTATGTCTTCTCTTGGATTATTAATGGAGTTGTTATACAAAATAAATACAACCTCTGAAAAATCCAGTAGTCTAGCAGATTAACATCCAGACTCAATATATTGCAGTGGCCTTCAGTATCTTTTGTTATCAGCCGCAATGACATGGTCTTCATTACTTCCTAATTGTCCATAATGTTTCCCCGTATTTTTCTTATTAAAGATAGCTTTAAAAAGCAGCCAAATAGCTGAGATATTTCAGAATCATCAGTAATGTAACCTTCTTCTTCATGAAGGGTTGCACAATCACAACCCTGTAAATTCTTTTTTGAAATTAAGTATGGTACAAGCAGCAGTGAACGCTTTTTTCACAGCACCTCCAGATATGAACAACCTTGCAGGGTAATTCCCTAGGCCTATTCAGTCTTTGGCTTCTCTTATGCTTACAAGACTGCAAATTAGCTTGCTAATAATAGTCAGGCAGATGGCCTGTACGTGAATTCATTTTTGGGGGGCGAAATCTTTGGGACTTACCTGTTTCTACAGTATCTAGAAAAAGGATTCTTAGGATGTTGACTGGGGTTTCCCTTCTAGTAGAATAACACAGATTTCACAGCATGTAACATGTAATTACTTTCCTAAGATGTATCAAAGAAAGAAATAATCTTACAGTATATGGCAAATATAATCTCCAAAGGTACTATTTTTTCATCCTCTTGCCCCAACTGTTCCTGACAGTTATTTCAAATCCCAGTAAATACCTCCAATGATGGAAATCTCACAGCCTCAACCTAATTTAAGCACAACTGTCTTTACAGTGAAAGGCTTTACTAATGTCTAATCAAACTTAAGGCTTCAATTTAATCCTCTTCATGTTCTATCTCCAGGGGACGTTAAGAACAATTTATTCATTCCTTGTACATTCTATATGAATGCACAAGGGAGTGCATCTTGCTCTTATTCTAAGTCATCCAAAGTGTCCTTTCTCTTCATATATTGTTTTGTCTCTTTCCAACCAAATGTTTATACATTTTGGACTCTGAAGACATGGTTTCCTAAATTTGCCATATGTGACATTTCTGCATTTGACCATTGAATTAACTTTTTATTCCTAAATTCTTAAATTTTAGAATTATTTCTAAATTATGAATTTATAAATAATGTTTAGTAAAGCTTAAATGTTCTTGCTTCTCTCACCTTTCAAATTATGATTGCTTTCAATGAGATTAAATTGTCTTGAGAGGAGATTCTTGTGTATTTCCCATCCCATTGGTAGATTTATCTTTGTTTAACTGAGATCAGAATCTGGAATAGAATTTCACAAAACTTCTATTAATGTAAGTCAGCCATTATAATATGAAGTTGGTATTTGTCAATAAATCTAAATTCTAATATGGTATTAAACATCAATCTCTTTGTAAAACAGCTGCATAATTTTAGTAGTCATACATGCCACATACATTAACTATTCTTGTCCCTTGTCCAGGGTAAAACCAACTAAATTCAGGGTATGGGGTGCTCAACTCACTTCAAAATATATACTTGTTTAATGGGGCATTAATAGATCTGCATACATCCCACAAAATCTATAAATTTGAATTGTTTTTCTTACTTGGGACATTAATGAGGTACATGGAATAAGTAGATCAATCTGACTATTTTGTTATGCAAAGAGCAAGCCCAATTAGTTTACTTACTCAAAGTTTACAAAAATCTATATTAAACCAGCATTTACCAGGGGGTAATATTTACCAAGTTTAATGGCTTAGGAGCCTGAGTTTTTTTTGGTAAACTGACAGGTTTGTCGATGTTACTTGTTACTTATGAGAGCACGTCTGGATACTGAGTCCAGCTTTAGGCTCTCAACATACAGACAACAGTGATAAACTGGAGTGAGTTCAGCAGAGGGGCTCCCCATGCTGGCTGGGGTCTGGAACACTTGTCCTGTGAGGGAAGCTTATTAAGCCTGGAGGCATGGCTTCAGGTAGACGTAACAGCAGCACCCCCGCCCCCTCCACCACCTCTGAGGGGATTACTGAGAAGATGGAGCTGGGCTTTTCACAGCAGTGCCTGGTGGGAGAACAAGAGTCAACACACATGAGGTAAAATGAGAGGATCAGGCTAGCTATGAAAGGAGGGATAAGAAATTACTCTGAGAACGCTCCAGTAGCAGAGCACATTTCCCAAAGATGTTGCTGTCTCCATCTTTGGAGGTTTTCAAGACACAACTAGATAAATCCCTGAGCAATCTGATCTGACCCCATATCTGACCCTGCTCTGATGATTCATCCCTTCCAGCCTGAATCATTCTGTGAGTACAAACTATGGAAAATTCAGTCATAGTAATTTTTTAACTTCTTGGAAAAAAATAGGGAAATGCAGTTGCTTAGCTGTATCTGTGTTTGTTTTGTGCATTTACTTCAGGTTAAGTTTAAATATTCCTTATTATTGGAATATTTTTTATTTTCAATTAGTTTTACAGCCTTCTTTAGAGACCAATCAGATTCATGGAACAGACTAAGGCACTTCAGTATATTTGCCTGGTGAAAGGTGAATTGTTAACGACCTACAGGCTATCAAATAATTGCATTTTCTCTCTCAGTCACTGATTTCTTGTATGATTGTGAAAAAACTCTGTTGAGTGGGACTTTTAACAACTGGGTATCATTCATTTCTGGATACTTAAAACTGATTTGCAGAAGCCCTGACACATAAAGCCTGAAGTTAACCAGAGCTGTGTTTTAAACCTTTAAGGTTATTATGAGGGGTGTTCTGAAAAATCATGCCTTTGATGATACTTACTACATAATTCTGACAATCTTGACCTTATTTTCACAGTTGTAAAATGAGACTCTATTTCCATGTCACATTACAGAAATGTTGATATCAGTGTTTCATTATCTCATGAAACTTTGAAGAAATACTAAGAATAAGACACATGGAGTAAGTACCCCATTCATTGCATGAGACAGGAACTTAGTGGAAAGCAGCTGTATGTGATAGTGTCATAGTGTGTGCAAAGTAAAAAAAAAATAAATGGAACAGTTCAGCTCTTAATATTTCTTAATTTTGAAGTTTTAATATTATTTTGAGGTAAGTTAGGATTATTTGTTATTTTAAAAAATTATTTGAGACTGTATTTCACAGTTTTGATTAAAGAATCCATTTTTTGATCAAATAATGGGAAAACCTAATGCCATTTTAAGAAATTGGTATCTGGAGTGTGTAAGAGAGGCTTGCTCCATTGTCTCAACATTGAAAGAAAGTTTCTTAATAGCTACATTCAAGTCTTCATTTTCTGTTGTGTTCTATTTTGGTTTCTCTTACACAAGGGAAGATTCAGGCGCTCACACCTCCTTCATATCCGCATCCCTACTTCGCAAGTCAATTCATTCTATTATCTTTCACTTCAATGCACATCTGATATATTTCTCCAGCAGAATACACAGCATTCTCTCAAGGAGAAGAGCATATCAAAGAAAAAACAAACACAAACAACAGAGGCCATCACTGGCCACACATCACAGGTCATTATTATTGCTGCCTTGCTATCATCTTGTTTTTCCCTCTATCTTATCTCTCCTTCTGGGTAGAAAGAGTACATCTGGCTATAAAAATAGGAATTCTTGTTTACTGAGAAAAACATTTATATATTAGAAACTCTTGCGACTTTTTCACCACTGTCATCAACCAACTACCATCTGCTCAACAGTGGTGAAAAGCATGCTTGAAACAATATTCTGGGGGACACATAATTTGCAGAAAGGTTTTTCTGGAAACAAAAAGCTAAGTAAAAGATACTACAGTGCATACGTATCATCTGCAAGCCCTCCATTCTTTCATATCTAAATCAAAACTTAAATTATTGGTATAATTGAGCTATCCCCTGTTGCTTCATTCTTCTGGTCAGATCAGTTGTAGTACTGGAAAGGAAGGCTTTCAAATTCTGCAGCAAAATAACTAAACATTTTTGTAAGTATCGTGTTTATTTAAGAAAACAATAATCAAACCCAGTAACCCAGTGTCTCTTAGCCTAGAAATTCGTATTAGTAAATATGTATTGAGACTGTCCTAGATAAGCATAGTGATACTTTAATTTCAAAGGAGCGTTGCCACCTAATGTAGCAGTCAAAACTTGTTTTCTATCAGAAGCTTGCTTTCTCTACATTTACAAAACCTGTCTCTAGCTTTAAACCAACCAGAAACAGTATGCACTTAGTCCATTTACATTATGTCACCTTGAATCTTTTCTTCCTGACAATTTAATGTAAGCTTCTTCTCAGTTTCCTGTGGAAAGGAGTGCCATAGAAAAACATATCACCCTGTGACAGGTTTCACTGTAATGTTTACTTAGTAGTAATATTCTTTCCAAAGTGCTATGTTAGTTTAACCTCTCTCCATTACTGAATTCACCAATTACCTAGGAAGCAATTCAGGGCTAACATAAGGTATTAGCTCTAATCTTGTTAATTTGAGTTTATGTAGATATGAGTCAGGGACCTGACTCTACACAGATATCGAGAATAAGCCATAGAAGTGTCAGATAAATTGTAGCTCATTAGTTTTCATAGGCTGTGAAATTATCCCTTCCCGGTAATTTTTTGGGAACAACCACTCCCAAGGAGGATGAGTAGAGACGGAATTGCTAGCTTTGCTCCTTCCTGTGCTGGATTGAAATAAAGGGTGATGCACGATGTGGAAACATTCATGTGCCAATCACCAGGAGAAAGAAAGAAAAAAAAAAAGGGGGGGGGAGGCAAAACCCCCCCAACATGGTATGGCAGTCCCTGAGGAAGAGATGGTACTTCTGAGAGTTTGGGAGTCTGAGAAAAAGGTAGACAGGCAGAGGAGTCTCAGAAAGAGACAGACTGGTGAAACCAGTTAATTCTTACTCATTATTTATCAGCAATATATATACAGTACTATTAACTATATAACATTTATATATTAAATTAGCTGTAAGCATTTAATAGTTTGAGCTGATGCAGTATAGTAAGCATTGGTGTCTGTGATCTTTGGTGGCTCTTTGTCACCGAGGTCCAGGTGGTCAATCTTGAGAGTTCATCAGGTGTTTTCATGCAATTGCCCCACTCCCAAAAAAGGGAGACTCCTCTGCTCTGATTCTGCTTGTTTTCTTTTGTCTTGTCACCTTTCTTGTGTGCGCGGGAGGATGTTGTGCCTGTTTGTAATCCCTTGTACTTACCCTGTCCTCTTTCCGGAAAAGTTGTATTACTTGTATGCCTCCTGTGAGCAACTTTGCACCTTCGGTAGTCACATTGCATATGAAAGTACTGTATATGGTGTGTTCTGCATAAGTTGGATGTTTCTACCCTGCTCCCTCTGTTACCACTAAAACTGGTTTTGCCCATTTCCCAAGTTTGCATTCTGATTATGGGCTGTGCCACTCATTGAGTTGTTCGCAGCTTCTGGTTTTATCTTGTGCTCATACTTGCAAGGCTTCTGCTACCTACTCCACCATATCTTTACTCTAATGTGACAGTTCATTCTACACAGAATAACTGCACACTGTCACTACTTACTGCCTACCAAAATATATACAAATTATTACAGCAGGCATAACATGCAGTTATTCAAAGCTAAGCAAAACTGAAATAAATTAGGCAATAATCATCTGATTGTTCAGATTGTTTTAGCTTGTTTTGCTGTATTGGCAAAGACCCTGGGGAAGCACAGACAAACCAAGATGGCAGGCCCTGGCCTTCCAGAACTATTGCAGCATTATGACATTGTTACCACTGATGGGCAATATTTTATTTACCAAGCTATAGGGCTACACGTTTCTTAAAAGATGGATTTAATGTCATGCTTATAGCAGCTGAATTACATAACCAATAAGGAAAAGAGTTTTAATAATATATTTAATGCTAAAGATTTTTATATAACAGCAAAGATATTAATGAAAATTATTAAATAACCTGAATCTTGATTTTCCTTAGAGTTAAGAGGCTGGGTCCAGATCTACTTGCAAACAGAACTCTGGAGAAGGAATTTGCTTATTTCTCCTGTGTGATTCCAGACTTAAAATGAATACTATTGCTAGGATGGCTTGTAAGAAAGTTACCACAGAAGGTTACTAAGAAGGAAGAAAAGCATCCTAACTGGAAGTGGTGTAAATTGAGCTTTTCGTTTATCTGTATAAACATAACAGAAAGTCACATACTGGCATTTTTCTCAGGAAATTCTTAAATCTTCTAGCTGTTGGACTCTGCCAAGGCACTTTAACTCTATTTCTTAGTTAATTGTGTTTATGTCTTTTCTTCTTAGTTCATCATAGGTTAAACAATACTAAATTTAATTTCTTCTATTATATATTCACATAAAAATAGCTAAAAACTCACTGGTTGAGACATATGTCTGGCAAGTTTCTGTGTATGGGAGACACTTCAATATACAGAAAGAGTCATTTGGCTAGCAAAGATGATTTATTATGATAGAGAATAGATTAATGTGTTATTGTAACAGTGTTTTGTGGTTGATTTAGTACACTATGTTTGGATTTCAAAAGTAAAATTATTTAGGTTTCTAAAAAATGTGAGCAAGTTAAAAAAATTCTAACAAAAATGCTTTAAAGTAAAAGCCAGAATTTGAGCCAAGAACTGTATCTATCTTTAGATCTTTAAGAATAAAACTGTAGCTTTCAGTGAACCTAAAATACAGGAACCAAACTTTAAGGTAAGAAAGGTTGTCTCAGGCAGCAAAGAAAATATAGCATTTTGCTAGTCCTGATAGTATCTGTCCCTCGTATCTCACAAACCATTCCACCCAGAGAAGTATTTATACATTAAAATTTACTGACTGTGTGGTAATCGGTGACCCTCAAAGGCTACAAGGTTTGGGGCTGATCATTTTACAGGTGGGTTGTATAACAAATAAGACTTTTCACAAATACCTCTGCAGTGTCTCTGTGCTTTGGTGCAGCTGTCACAACCTTGAGTTTTCTGTCAATACAATTGCTCAGGTACTGAAATGATTCAAATTAATTTTTCATATGGATGAACTGCAGAGTTGCCACCAAGATCTGCCACTGTTCTCTTGCTTGAGATAAAGGTTTGAGAAAATAGGAAAAGGCAATTTTATCTAATGTTTTAAAACAGGCTCACTTGGTAAAGTTGAGAACCATGCAGAAACACTGTATGGCAGCTATCAGCCAGACTGGAGGCTGAGGTGTAGGGTTGGGCACGACGGGAGAAGTTATCAAAATGCAAATTGTACAGAGGGGCAAGTGGTTTCTTGGGTGATCAGCAGCTCTTGGCTCCCCACTGCCTTGGGACTGGGCAGGGCCTCCCCTGGCACCTAGGCAGGAGCAGAAAAAAAGAAAATAATGCAGGGAGTTATTCCTCAGAGGAGTCAGTTGGAGGTTTCATCAAATTAAGATTGAGATTTTATCTGTTGCGTAGTGACTGCCTTGATGGACTGACACTCTATCCCCTACTATCCATCTCATTATGGTAATATCAGACTATAAGGAAATATGCTTAAATGATGTTCAGAAAATTTTCCTGCAGATTAAAAGTAAGAATGGAAAAAATATACACATGTATATTTTTAAAAGAATCTAACTTCTGTTCAGACACATTTTCAATTTTCTGTAGCACTGTCTGAAATGAATAATATTTTTATATGCCTATTGCCTTCCAACAGATAGAAGCTAGAAAACTGTGGAAGCTGCACTTCACCTTTCCTTCTCGTTCTTACTCTTTGTGTGCTCTATCAAGAAAAAGAAATAGACTGAAAATGAAGAAACAAGGAAAATAAACTAATAATTCAAAATTACAATCTGAAACGTTTGTGTTTCCTAAGAAGAAAGTGATATTAATTCAAGTAAAATGCAATTTTAATTTTAATTCAGAGTACAAAATATTAAATTTAAGGTTATTACAGGCAGTAACTAAAGAAATGTAACCAACATATTTCAAGCTTTAAAATTATTTTTCTCTTTTTTTTTCTCAGAAAAAGTTTAAGAAGTTGTACTACAATCAGAAATATGGAACTATAAATGAAAATAATCTCTACAAAAACTTGTGTTTGGAGGTGACCATAATTTCTTTTTCTTCTATATTTATATCAATGTGATCTAACTATAGTTAATTCACACAATGATATAGCATTATGAATATTTGTATTCTGAAACATAGATCATTTACAAGGAAAATGAGTTCAAAACATCAATGTTCTGTTTCTGCTAGATGAACTTATTGAACTTAATCTTCAGCTTCATGTTTACAGAATCATATCATAGAATGGTTTAGGTTGGAAGGGACCTTAAAGATCATTTGGTTCCACCCCCCTGCCATGGCCACAGACACCTTCCACTAGACCAGGTTGCTCAAACCCTCATCCAATCTAGCCTTGAACATCTTCAGGGATGAGGCATCCACAGCTTCTCTGGGGAACCTCTTCTAGTGTCTCACCACCCTCACAGCAAATATTTTTTTCCTGATATCTAATCTACATCTCCCCTCTTTCAGTTTAAAACTGTTACCCCTCGTCCTATCACTACACTCCCAAATAAAGAGTCCCTCCCCATCTCTCCTGTAGGCCTCCTTCAGGTACTGGAAGGCTGCTATAAGGTCTCCCCAGAGCCTTCTCTTCTCCAGGCTGAACAGCCCCAACTCTCTCAGCCTGTCCTCATAGGAGAGGTGCTCCAGCCCTCTGATCATCTTTGTGGCCCTCCTCTGGACTCGCTCGAGCAGGTCCATGTCCTTCTTGTGGTGGGGGCCCCAGAGCTGGATGCAGTACTCCCAGTGGGGTCTCACCAGAGTGGAGTAGAGGGGTAGAATCACCTCCCTTGACCTACTGGCCATGCTTCTTTTGATGCAGCCCAGGATACAGTTGGCTGTCTGGGCTGTGAGCCCACATTGCTGGGTCATGTTGAGCTTCTCATCCACTAACACCCCCAAATCCTTCTCCTCAGGGCTTCTCTCAATCTATTCTCCACCCAGCCTATATTTGTGCTTGGGATTGCTGTGACCCACATGCAGGACCTTGCCGTTGGTCTTCCTGAACTTCATGAACTTTGCACAGGCCCACCACTCAAACCTGTCCAGGTTCATCTGGATGGCAGTCCTTCCCTTCAGCGTGTCGACTACACCACACAGTTTGGTATCATCGGCAAACTTGCTGAGGATGTGCTCAATCCCACTGTCCATGTCGCTGACAAAGACGTTAAACAGCACCAGTCCCAGTACCAACCCCTAAGGAATTGGTCTCCACTTTGAGTCATTGACCACAACTCTTTGAGTGCGGCCATCCAGCCAGTTCCTTATCCACTGAGCGCTCCATCCGTCAAATCCATTTCTCTCCAATTTAGAGACAATGTCCAATGCTTTGCACAAGTCCAGGTAGATGATGTCAGTTTCTCTTCCCTTATCCACCAATGCTGTAACCCCATTGTAGCAGGCCACAAACTTGTAAGACATGATTTGCCTTTAATGAAGCCATGTTGGCTGTCCCCAGTTGCCTCGTTATTTTCCCTATGCTTTAGCATAGTTTCCAGGAGGATCTGTTTTACCGTTTTAAAAATGAGGGTTATTTCCCCCTTTACCAGTCAGTGGGAACTGTCCAGTCAGATGGATGGTGGCTGAGCAACTTCACCCACCAGTTCCCTCAGGACCCACAGATGTATTTCATCAGGTCCCATGGACTTGTGCACCTTCAGGTGCCTTAAATATTCTCGAACTTGATCTTTTCCTTCTGGAGAGGGACCATGTTTCCCCTAGTCTTACTTTTGTCACCCACATACCCATAGAAGCTTTTCTTGTTGCCTTTGACACCCCTGGCCAGATTTAATTCCATCTGGGCTTTAGATTTCCTAACCTGATCACTGGCTGCTCAGGCAATTTCTCTGTATTCCTCCCAGGCTACCTGTCCTTGCTTTCACACTGTGTAGGCTTCCTTCTTGTGTTTGAGTTTGTCCAGGAGCTTCTTGTTCATCCATGCAGGCCTGCTGACATTTTTGCCTGACTTCCTCTTTGGTGGGATGCGTTGCTCCCGAGCTTAGAGGAGATGATCCTTGAATATTAACTTGCTTTCTTGGGCCCCTCTTCACTCCAGGGCTCTCTCCTGCAGCCCAGGCTGCCCTTGAGATTGACATTCCTTATCCCTCCTTGTGGATGAAAACAAGATCCAGCATGGAACCTCTCCTCTTTGGCTCCTTTATCACTTGGAGAAGGAAGTTATCATGAACACATTCCAGGAACCTCCTGGATTCTTTATGCCCTGCTATATTGTCCTTTCAACAGATATTGGGGTGGTTGAGGTACCCCAAGAGGACCAGGGCTTGTGAATGTGAGGCTGCTCCTATCTGCCTATAGAGGGCTTCATCTGCTCGGTCTTCCTGGTCAGGTGGCCTGTAGCAGATCCCCACTGTAACATCACCTATCCCTGCCCTCCCTTTGATCCTGACCCACAAACTCTCTGTTGGCTCCCCATCCATCCCCAGGCAGAGCTCCATGCATTCCAGCTGGTTGTTGACATAGACAGTGACACTCCCTCCTCGTCTACCCTGCCTGTCCTTCTTGAAGAGCCTGTATTCTTCCATTCAAACACTCCAGCCAAGGAGCCATCCCACTATGTGGGCATCTCCATGATGCCAATAAGATCATAGCCCTGCAGGTGTGCACGTCTCTAACTCCTCGTTTCTTGTTCTATGTCCATAAAGGAAGAAGAAAAATCAATTTCTTTTATCCATGCAGCTCAATTTCCTTTTTATAGTGTTTAGGAAATGGCAATTCAGTGAAGTGGTACCACAGGAGGGGTTTTTTTGTTTGTTTTTGTTTTTTTTTTTTGTTCAGTGAACATTGGAATGCTCGGTTGGGTTGGTTTTTTTTACATTTGTTTGTATTTGCCATTTGTTCCATGTACAAATGAAATGCATGAATGGCACAAGTTCCCTTATTTACTTGAGTTTATTGCCTTTCTCACACCTTACTAGATTACATTTGCGCTAACCAAAGTCACTGTTTACACTTATTTAACAGTATTGACTGAAGTAACACTGAATCTCTTCCAGTGAGGGCTGATTTAGCTACAAATCACTGTTCCAGCACCAAGATCATTAATCAGCCTCAGGCTAGATCCATTATGTGGATATTCAGCATAGAAGAAATATTAACAGCTCCACAGAAGAAATGTTACCATCAGATTAGCTCTGACTCCCTGCTGGAGCAGCAAATTACTCTGAAGTAATAATTATAATACATTAGTAGAGGTTTAATTTCCAGTAAGTGCTGTCTGTTTAAGGGATGGCAATTTACCATAGCTCAGAGAACAATAGATCATATTATCAGCAGAACAAACCTACATGGAATTAAAAAAAAAAGATAATAAAAAATTCATTACAGTCTCCAAATTGAAACAAAAAGTCCCTAGAACTTTCCTAGTTAGAGTTTTGTTGAAAAAATCCTGTTTATTCTGTTGGCTAAACCTTTCCCTTAATCAGTAAGCAAGGAAACATGTTTTATCTGTAAATAAGGCTTGATTATGCAAACTCCAGCCTTCTTTTCAACAGTCATTTCTGGACCATGCTCATCTCTCTTTTAGAGTATATATAAAGCAAGAAGAAAGAAAGGTGTGCTGTGCCTGAATTATTTTTTGAGTAAGCATAGCCCATTGATTTTCATGGAGATAGACTAGTTTATCAGAGCTGAGGGTCTGGACTTCTATGTATAGCCTTAAACCTGGATATGAAATTGTATCAGTCTGCAGAGAGCCACTACACACAACATGGAGTTTTCGTTGAGAATCAGCTACAGCTAAAAAATTTTTTGTGATTTTTTTTTTCCTTCTTGTACCTCTATACTGATATTCATCAATTTAAAACTTTTGAAGTCAGAAAGTCTGTGGTCAAAAATGTTTCACGTCCTCATGATGGCATTCTGAGGTAGTAATACGAACTCTTTACACCACACGGTGGCTTTGAAATATTCAGTACAGCTCTGATCAATGCTATTGTTTGAAATGAGTTATTAGAAAGTTTTGAAAAACGCAATATCTGATAACTGCAGAGGTGTTCCAGCAATGACCCGGTGAAATGTATTAATTTTCTCCAGTCTATGCTTGTTTTCTTGTGAGGTATGGGGGAGAAAGTAGGAATGGTAGAAACAAAGATGCTAGACTTCAAGGAAAGAGGGGCAAAAAGGCTTTTAGAATGTGAAGATTAAAATATTTATCTACTAGATATTTTCCACTGTAACTTCAGTTGCAAGCGTTGTACTATGTCTTGCCATTTTAATCATCAATTCAGTTCCTTCGCACAGTCAGAAAAATTTTATGAAGTTCCTGGGGCTGAGGAAGGCTGATAAGACTACACATTGTGGAATCAAGTTAAATAACCTCAACCAGCCGCCACATGGCTGCCATCTTTGCCTTGGATGAGACCAGAAATGGCAATAGAGACTGTGTCTCATTTTCTTCCAAAGAACAGCTTGGTAACTAGAGCCAGATTTGCTGCCTCAGAAGAGGCAGTCATCTGCTTTCCTGCAAGTAAAGAGACTGGCAAAAACGGTGAGCCAATATGTGTTTCCACCAAGGTAGGTCAGCATGGAAAAGTCATTGTAGATGAGCTCCCATGCCCTCATTCTAGAACAAGAATGACCTTTCTAATTTATCTCATTCTACTTTGGAATGAGAAAACCAAAAAAAAAAAATAAACCAACCAAAACCAAACCACAAGTCATTGGTCATTCTGTAGCAAAAATATCTGTCAGAATAGTTGTTCAATAATACATAATCTATTTTAAATTCAAATCCTGTTTTACTCAGGCATAATTTTTCCTATAGACAAGCTGGTTTTGAAGGTAAATCTGATGCATTCAAGGTTAGTGAGTTCAAGAGCTGCTTCTTCTCTTTCTTTCTACCGTATTGACATTTAAAGTTTTTGTTTGGTTTTTTTCATTATTACCCATATCCCATCATGTATTCTGAGGATTGTTCTCCAAGTTCACTCAAACCCTGATTTATGGAATTCTTTGTGGTCCATTATTATAGCAAAGGGATGAATATATTTGAATCCTGTAGATTCCTGATTTGATTTACATCTCTCAAGAATGTATACACTTGAAGGTTTTTTCCTGTTTTTTTTTTCCATTTTGAAAAAATTTAAAGCCATGTTTTCAAATACAGAATAAATAAAAGCAGTGATGTCTAGATTTAAGCTTTTATCACCAAGTTATAACTACTGTGTTAAGAGTAACTAAAATCTACAGAGTTTGTATTACAGAATTGAATACATTTTGTTCAGAAAATAATAGGCTTTGCAGTTCCACTGGAACTGAGCTTTCTGAGATATAAAATAAGTTAAGCATTCTCTTTTCCTTTGCATACTGTCACACTTTCAAACTAGGCAATGAACTGGAAGAAACTATCACAACACTTCAAAAAATGCTACTTCCTTTTTATATGTGGTCAAATCAGCATTATTCTTTGGACATCTTATGCTCAGATCAATTCTTATATAGTTTAATAGCTATACTATGTTAGGAGAAATCCTTCATCTTTAAAATGTTTACGTGAGATTCCAGTCTGGAGATTTTGGCTTAAATCATCAAAACTGCATTCACGTTTCCATCTGTCACACTGTCCCATCCAGGAACAAGAGTAATTACACTGTAAGTCTCACCATATTTTAATAAAAAATTATGAACCTGTACAATCACCGAAATGCATATTACTACAAATATGGTAGCAGATAACCACACTTCAGAAATGCATAACGTATAGCATATATTATTTTAGCAAAATCATAGTTATTGCCAAGTGTGAAACTTGGAATTCATGAAAACATATAAACGAAAACATATAGACTGCAAATATTTTACTCCTTAACCAACTTCAGGAAAACTGTATTTTATTTCTTTAATTAGAACACTTTTTCTACCTGAATTGTACTGAATGAACTTAGTTAGGTACTGTTTACAGGAGTAGCTATTCTGTTGAATCCACACACATAGTAATTATCATGAAAAGTGGTCACAAATACTCAAGTACAGATGGGTCTTGGTATCTTTACTGAGTCACCTGTAACTAGCACAGAATGAATGACTATAGCCTGAGAAGAATACATTGTAAAAGTATCGGAATCATTTGGCAAGATATGGTCCTTATAATATATTAAACATTATTTTGAAAATTGCATATTTTTATGGCTTTCTTCTTTTCTCCTGGCCCTAACTTTATCGAGAAAGGAAGAAAAAGATAAAAAAGAAGGAGAAAAGAAATCCTTTCCACCCACCCTCCTTCAAACAAGAGAGAAAGCACCCTTTTTGGTATAAAAAAATTGTTTTGTAGGCTTCCACTGCATTTGAGCTAAAACATCTCTGTATGAGAAAAGATGATTTTTACTATCCCTAACTTTAACATATGTTAATGATGAATCTCATATCTCCATCACAAATAGAATTTGTTTTCAGAAATCAATATGCTTCTCTCCAGGGGCATGGTAGAAAGTTTAAAAAATCAATTCAAACTCATAGCACCTGAAGGCTTAGATTCCAAAGCTACTGATCTCATCTCATGGTATATGCATCAGAATTGCCACCTCGGTCAACTATCTAGGAGACTAGAAACTGAATCTGATAGCTTATTGTACACTTGCTCTGATTTAAGACACATTGGCAAAACTGAGTAGGAAAACTGTTATGCTCAATTTCTATGCTGTCCACAAGGTGAAGGCAGAGGATTCAGCTCTCCTCAGTTTGGTAGCACAATCTAAAAGATAATTCCAGGTATACAGAACATTAATATGCTCTTTCCTTCAAATATCTGAAATTTCCTCATCCTTTCCTCTCCCTCCTATAAATGACACTAGCTGCCAGTCTGAGCAATATGCAGCCACATTTTTCAGCATTTCATCTCAGGGCCCATAAAAATTGTTTCTGTAGATTTCTGTAGCAGTTCTTTGTATAAATCCAATTTACTATTCATTCTCATTTTACTAGAGAGAGAGTACATTTCATAAGTTTTAGATGAGCATTGCTAAAGGTGAAACTGCAAAAATAACTTCCATACTTTCAAATTCTAAAGCTATTTATACCTGCTTAAAGATCACTGGTAAAGATATGAAATAAGGTACAGCTTACCAAAAATGAGAATAAAACCCAGATATCTTCCTCCACATCATCTTAAACAGTGATTTCTTCTTTATCTATTGAAAAGCAGAGGATGGCAGATTTTTTATTATTACATTTTTTACTTAAAAATAGATAGGATGATTTTCAAATTTGCAGTATTTTTTTTTCTCTAGAAATTTTTACTCCCTCAAAAGTGACCTTTTTTCTCTACAATAAACTTACAGAAAATCTTCATCTGGTTCTAATAAAATCTGCATATTAAACAGGTATAGGTATGAGCACAGGTCAAAAAACAACAAAAGTTCTGGTTTCAAATGACTACCTCCAGTTTCATGAGCAGGACCAGTAATTTCATATTTTAGAACAGTCCTACATTACTATCACAAGCACAATGTTTCAAAAGACATTGAGAAAACACGTCAGAACAATAAAAATATTTAGAAGAATTTAAAATCAATATTTAAAACATTCAAACCAAAAATGTTGCAAGATGTTTGCTATTATAAAAATACCAGAGCTCACACACGCATTGCTTTATTCGGGTTTTAGGCAGAGAAATTGTAATCCATTCTCATGGTTACTAGTCCTTAGGTTAGGAGTTCTCTCTCTGTCCTCAGGTGAAAACCATCCTCTGAACCATTTCAGCATTTTTTATCCTTTTAATCCTTTAGAAATACACCAAAGACTTTGACTCCTCTTCAAGGGGTTGATATGAGAATAGAAGTGCTACCTGAACTGTTTCAGCTACTGGGCATTGTCATTCATTTCGTTATTTTCTCCACCGAACAGGAAAAACAAGTACTTATGGGCCCCAAGGGAGACACAGGCATGGATTTAGCTCACTAAGACCTGAATGCTCCTTTAGAAGTATCTTTTCCTGTCCATTGACTACAGACAGGACCCACAGTGATTACAATTCTATATTAGGCATCTTAATTAAGAACCCAAAGTTAATCTCATTCAGTGCCTCATGCAGTGCTGGCCACATTGTTCATGTTTTGTAAACAGAAAAAATAAAAAAAAAGAAGAGGAAATAACACCATCAGTAATTGATGTTACAGATGTGTATTTATATGTCACAAACCTCAAGCATGTGGATGATCTTCCACATCAACCCAAGCCAATTTAACTGCTGGCTGCAGCACTCCTTCCTCAACCCATAGCTCTGCCTTCCAGGCCTATTTCTCGTTGGACGTTGAATTAAACCTTTTCAGGAAAATTAAACCTTTTCAAGAATCGTCCATCTCCCTCCTCTCCCAAGAACAAACGAAACTGACATAAAGAATTTATTACTTTTTATATACTCACCATTCTGCAGCTGCAGCCCTAAACATCATAAGTGTTTTGTATATTTTTTTTCTATGTGCTTTCTCTTTTTTCTTTCATTTATTTTAGGTGATGAATGTATGTTTTCTTTAACTTACCTATGATCACAAAAACTGAGCAATTCAGGATCACTTGATGACTATGCTTTGAAGCTCAGCCACTTTCCACACATATTTTAGATATAGTTGGATTTAGCATACTAGCTCAACTGTTGCCAGGAGCTAATGTGAATTACACTGTGTGGTCCTGTTCTGAAGGTTAAGCTTCAAACCTCTGAATATGGCAGAGTTATGAAATCCTCCCATGATCTATCATTGTTAGCTACCAGTAGAGTTCCTGCCTTTCAAGATGGGTGAGTTACGCTGGAGATCAGTCTATAAAAATGTAACTGTAAAGGTGAATATGCCTCTCTAAAGGTGCTGGCTGTTTTTCTTATGTGATTTAAGATTTAAATACCTTCCTCTGAAATGTGTGTTCCTTCTCTCAAAAGACAGACTTGAAAGTCTTTTTTCTGTCTCACTATTTAGTTAGTATCCCTTTGTGTTTTGGCAGAAGTAGAGCAATTCTTCTGTCAAGGTGGACTCTAGTGAGGATTTTTTATTCCATTCTGTGCTATGATCTATGTCCCAGCCATCCCTGAATCTGCTCCAAGCAATGCTCCAGAGCTCTGGGGAGGGTGGACTTGGTCCAGGATCCCAAGGCTGTCTGAGTATGATTTTTCCTTAATAAATAGAAAATTGAAAGTATCATTTTCTGGTGCCATTTTGAAATTGTATTTTTCAGTGATTTCTGGTACATCAAATACTTTTTTTTTTTTATTTTCACTACCACAACAAATCAAGATGTGGAACAGGAAATAAATAGGAAATAAAAATATACTAATTATACAAACATGACAAGGGCAGTGAAACAAAAAGCATTCTATTTACAGTTTTCAGACTGCAATCTAGTTACAAGCCTTTTGTGCGTTTGCTGTCTTTGAATGCTGCAATTACTTTATACTTACTGATATGCTTTGAGAATGTGACAAGAAATTAGAAATAGAACATCTTTTGAACAGCTCCAGCTCTCTCAGCCTGCCTTCATAGGACACATGCTCTAGCCCTCTGATCATCTTTGTGGCCCTCCTCTGGACTTGCTCCAACAGGTCCATGTCCTTCTTGTGTTGGGAGCCCCAGAGCTAGACACAGTACTCCAGGCAGGGTCTCAAGAGAGCACAGTAGAGGAGCAGAAACACCTCCCTTGACCTGCTAACTGTGCTTTTTTTCTGATGCAGCCCAGGATGCTGTTGGCTTTCTGGACTGCGAGACCACATTGCCAGTTCATGTTGAGCTTCTCATCCATCAACATCCCCAAGTCCTTCTCCTCAGGGATGCTCCCCACTGTAACATCACCTGCCCGTGCCCTCCCTTTAATCCTGACCCAAGTAAAACAGACTTGGTATGTCTTCACTATAATATATGACAATTTAAAATATAATACTCTCTTTCTACACATACAGATATATGCTAAGTTTATTATAAAATTGCTATTTTTATTAGAAGAATTAAAGTCCATTTTAACAGTGGTAGGTATTATATCCACAACTCAAGTACAGCAGGTGTCTGGTGAACAATAAACAGGATGGAAAATGCTGTTGGGTGATAGCCTTTCTTTCATACCCCTGTTATCCCATTCTACTGTATGTATTCATGTGGCTATAGCCCATAGAAAGCATGAATATTGTGTTTTATTAGATATTACAACTTCATTCATATACAAATCATAGTGACATTAGGTATTGTTTACTTAAACTTTCTCTAACTTTTTTTCTTGGGGGAATTGAAAGAAAATATTTCTAACAGATGTTGACCTATCTAAATTATTTTTTCATACCTTCTTATTTAAACTACATATTTGTCTTACATCTTACTACAAATACTGCTTTTCTTTATTTAACCAAAAGAAATTCTGATTTGGACTTCATCCAAACTCAGTTTTCCTTGGTATAGTCTCCAATGTAATGAGGGCAATTAATTTTTCCTTTTTGACCAAGTTTTTGTTCCTTGTGTCCCTTCACTGTCCCCCTTCACATCTGCCCCCCTCCCCCCCAAAAAAAGCTTACTTTTACTTTCCAAATACTAATTCACTGTTTTTTCCTCTTAAATAAAATTTTTGTAAACAGACAACATCACAGAGAACAAGGGCAAACAATCATACTCCCAGGGACAATTTAAAGTGTAACTTGTTCTTGAATACCTTCATCTTACTGAAAATCAGGTGGAATAAGCATTGCAGAAAGCTTTCGCTATGGAGACTAATGAATTAAAGCAGGACACCTGATGTGCTAGATCAGAGAAAAGCAATTACTTCTTGTCTGTTCTTTTAACCTGCAGAGCAGGAAACAGCTGGGAGCAATCTGAGAGGTAACACTATGTGAGGAAGTGGCAGCCATGTGGCTTAGGGGAGGTTTTGAGTTGGTGGAGATGCTTGTGGATTCTTTTGGGATTTTCTCTATGCTGGTGAGTGCTTCTGTGGTGAGTTGGGGTGTTGGAGGTGAGCTCTATGTAATTGTTTCTAAAGCTCTTTATTTGTCTTGTGTAGTGGGGGCAGTTGGGCTGCTAGGAGTAGTTGGGGTCATTTGGTGTCTGTGTGTCTGAGGTTTTGGTTTGAGGGTAATGATGGCCTATGTTAGAGCAGCCAGAATGTTATTATTGAACAGCTTGCATGTAGCTGATTTTGTTTGGCAGGCTTGCAGAAGAGCTTAGGAAGGATTTCTCTGAAAATTTGATTTTTTTAAGTTTCTGGTTGAAGGCTATGAGCAAAGAGGATTCAAAAAACCCTGTGTTTATTTCATATGAGGTGGTTGATTGTTGTGTTTAGGGCGTTAATTCTATTCAGATATTTTCCTACTAGCAAGAGGTTCTCTTCTCTGCTTTTAGTTAACTCTTATAGGTATAAAAATGAAGAAAAAGTTACAGGTTTGGGCCTTGGATAATTACTGTAATTTCCATGGCTATGTTATTTTAGTGGCTTCCATTTTTCTTTTTTAATATTAGCGGGATTGAATGTAGCTCTATAGACTTTAGATTTCTTTAACTGTATTTCTTTCATGGAGA
>KZ505680.1:1229413-1241723 GCA_002844005.1 Limosa lapponica baueri | reverse complement strand
AAAAATTTCTTTCTAATATCTAGTTGAATCTCTCCTCTTTTAGTTTAAAATAATTACCCCTTGTCCTATTGCAATAGACCCTGCTAAAAAGTCTGTCCACAATGATGTATTTGGTTTGTTAACATGGAAGAGGGATGATTATTGCTTCATTTATTAGAGCATATGTAAAAAACTATTTACCAGGGAATGGGTTGTTTCTCTCTCCTGCTTTTCTCAAGATACATTCCTGCCAACATACAGATAATATTATTTGAAAAATCTACAAAGAGAAAGTGCTTCTCTATCAAAATACACAAAGAAGCTCAGTGGAACAAGCAATTTAATTGAGAGAACTAGTGGGAAAAGAACTGCTAAGAAGCCCCCATGTTTCAAGACATTTCTGAAGGACTGCATAATAAAAAAAAAAAGCCCTATTTTTTAGAAAGTGTTATGGGTACATCTGAAACCTTTCAGATAAATGTTTTATTGGATGAATCCCATTCCAGTGGTGCATGCTGGCAGCAGGGGTTATGACTGAACTACAGCAAATGCCAAGATTGAACTAACTATGTTTCAGAATCACTGGGCTGGACTGTAATTACCTGCTGTAAAAATAGGAAATTGTCATGCCTGGTAACACTGGAAGCAGCATCAGCAGGAATTTGTACCTTGGAACACAGCAGAAAATCCAAGAGGCTCATGTATAGACAGACACTACTGCTGCTCACTGATAACAGTGTGTGCAAGTTCTTTTAAGGGCAGGACTTCATTCTAAAATAGGCTGACAGGAGCAGGGAAATACATTGCTACTTAATGTGTAGATAGTTATCACTGACTATTAGAAGGCCTTCTGTTTGTAGAGACATTATCTGATGCATCTATACATTTTTGTGGTTTTTAAAGTTTTGTATTTTTTTCTTCTGCCTTATTACTAGATTTGTTGAGACTAATGTTCAACTTGATATCTGATTGTATTTCATCTCTGGTTAGAGTGTTTTAATCCATCTGTCTGTATATGTATCTGTTAATAGTTAAGTGCTAGGAACCTTTCTGGAAGGGTGAGGGATGGGGAGAATGCTCACCATCTCCCAAAGTGCTGAATTCTCACCATCTGGGAGTCCCTAGAGCTGGGCAGGAATCTGTATTCTGGTACTGAAAGTAATAGAGTGTGCGAGTAGGTTATTTTGTTATTAAAGAAATTATATCTGTGGTCTAGAGGAGCTGACAAAAAAAAAAAAGTAAAACAAAATTAACTCAGCATGTTACCACCCAAACTTACATCTTCAGTATGATGAGTACTGAACAGTGCTTTTCAGAAAAGTTCTTCAAGGAAAAATGACTGCAGTGTGTTCCTCCCGGTGGTGGGATCATGTCATTTAACAATCCTTGGATTTTATCATTGTACAGCACTTGTGTTATACTTAGAGTATTTCCCTTCTGATTTCTAGATGTGATGATCTTTGGCGAAGCACCCTAATTTTTATCAGTGTTGTTAATGAGGTGTGTCATAGTCCCAAAGAGAAAAACTTAGAACTGTTAGAGGAAAATATTTCATGCAGGATCCAACAGCCTCAGAGGTGAGGTGAGGCTGCTGCAGCTCCATGGCTTCAGCTAGGAGCAAGGCTGAAGATGTATTCCCACAGGCACACACTACGTATCCACGGCTAGTCACACAGGTCAGAAGGACACTCGGAGCACCAGTGGTCTCATCCTGCTTCCATATCTTGCTGGACAGGGTGGAAGTCCATGGGTGAGAACATATGTATGTGTCTATGTATATGTAAAAGGTAGATCCCTCCAGCAGTTTGGCTCAGTTTTTCCGGTAGCTGTCCCTGGATCCCAGTCTCACCACTTGCTAGCACCTGGACATGCAAGCCCCCTGAGGCTGCAGCTCTATTCCAGTTGCTGGTACAGACTGCACATGTGTGTACACATGTGTGCACGCACCACCTTCCATCCACCCTGAGCTGGCTCAGACTTCCCTGGTCCCACAGCTGACTCCCCTCTGCCCTAGCCCTTAGAGACACACAGGTGCTCTCACACCCAGAGCTGCCCTCGCCTCCTTGCTCCCAGATCTCTTCACCCACTCACCAGCTCATCTGTGTTGATCCTTGTTAATGATCATGTGCTCACTCACATACTGCTCTTGCTGCAGTCACTGGCACCACAGGCATGCAGGCTCTCTGACCCCAGCTGCTGCACTTACACCCTGTACACACCTGTGAGTGTCCTGACCAGCCAACTATTTACATATGTCCAGGCCTTTACATTCTCTTTCCCCTCTATTTTCCCACTCTTGTTCCTACCGAAATCAGCTAAACTTGTTGCTTTTCCCACTTTTGGTTCCTCCTGTAAAATATCCCATAAGTCCTGTGACCCTGAACTGCTTTTTCCCCCTTCATCCTACGGGGTGTCCCCTGGGCAGCAACCCTCCTACTCTGAAAGGTGACCTCCGGAGCTGCTCCTGATGACTCTTTTGATGGGTTTTGTGCCTGGACAATGGGGCTGAGGCTCGGCTGGGACAGCCTTGAGAGGGGGGCCCAGACAGAGTGTTTGTTCCTTGGGGGTGCTTGGTTTGGGTTCCCACCTGCATTTGTGCATCCCTGTGCTCCTCTGGGTTTGTGGAGATGGCCCTTCTATGTGCTGATGGCTCCTGGGATGGGCTTGGGAGCAGCATGGGCAGGGTATTATTTGGGCTCCCTATCCTACCATTGTGTTTCTGAGCTCCTTTGTGGATCTGCAGATAAGCTTTATCACATAACCTAGCCATAATGAGTGCAGTATAATGTCTTATGAATAGGCTGTGTTTACTAGTTCTTAGTCATAATGGAGAATTACTGTTATCCAATTGCAATGTGTACAAGTCTCCAGAAAGGAAGATGTTCAGCATTGAAATAATTGTAAGTTACTGTTAGATCGTTTTGCTGAGAATATTATGTTGTTTGCCTTTGCTTTGTCCTTAAAATACTTTTCGTAAGTGATCCTTTTGACTTCGGTCTTTAAGTTCTTCAGAAGACTCATACTGTAGCAGGCTCATATCAAACGGCTGACATGTTCTTGTCTTTCACAGATGAGTATGGAAAAGAGGAATTAAATTTACTTGGTTCTTTTTATTCTTCCCTAGCTATCTGTCATGCTGGTTATTTACAAGGTCATGCTATGTTTCCCTAATTGTTGAGTTATTCTGGCATGACAGTATTGTTTTACGGAGAAGTTTTGCCTGGGATAATGTCAGCAGGAAAACGAGTTTAGACAGCCCTGTGATTCAGAGCTTACAAGGGATCAGTCTCTCGTGCACAAAACTGCCTGTCACTGTCTGAGCAAGATGAACCTGAATGGGCCATGAGAGAGGGATAGATGTTCTTTATAATGGAATTTAGACCTTTCTGAAAGATGTCAACCGATTGGGGAAAGACAGCATGAGGATGCATGCCCTGCAGACAGAACTTGTCTTGCTTTGTTGTATTTGGTCTCTGAGGTCAGCGACAGGGTGATAGTCACTGGAAAAGGAGCTCATTAGTTAAATGCCCTTTTGGTTAATGCAATATTTTAAAAAACAGCGCATCTGGATTCAGAAAAGCTAAACCAGTCAGCTGGTGTGCTAACACATTATTTTAACTGTAAACATTGAACTCTCTTGTCCGTTTGCAATGGGCGTAAGAATTTGCCTACAGGTTGGTGTGTGATTGGTTACAAGGAAGCACATAATTTTATAGGAAAGTAGGTGTAAGCTAAAAGAAGCATTGAAAAGTATTTGTTGGAAGCCCTTTATATGCTGAGCTTGAGTAACTGGATTTAGGTGGTGTGGGGAAGTAGAGATGTGTAGCTTTCGCAGGTGGATGCTAGGTCCCCGAGGTATGTTTCAGTAGCTTTGAGGATGCATGGAACTGCCTCTTCAAACTGTACCTATGTCTCACCATCGGTGTGAGAAGCCATGGTGAAAGTCTTGAGAAAACCAGCCTGTATCTGACTTAAATCTCTTTGTAATTGTTTCTCAGGTCTTCTCTTCTAGGAGGTACGGTGGAATTTTTACAGAGGGAGGAAAAAGTTGTTAGAATAGCTAGCTGTTATCCTGTTAAAATCCTCACAGATGATAAACATTGAAAAGGTACTAAATTTTAACAGTCTCATGTCAACAAAAAACTGGAGTCTTGGTGTAGTTTTAATATTCATATATTCTGGTAGCTGCCTATTAATGGGTTTCTTCTTAACTGTCTTATAACAATTTGTCAACAAGCAGGGATGAGAGGTAGTGATGGGTGTTGCAAAATGAGAATTAAGCAAAGAGCTCAATGTTCAGATCAAAGAATTTTTATGGCTGTTTCCTTTTCTACAGTTTTATGGAAGCAAAATGTATCTCTTTCAAGCTTAACTGACTGCAAATTGGCCATTATTCCAGCACCTTTATAGGTTTCCTTGTTAGCATTTTAGCTTGTAAATAGGCAATCTGTGACTACCCATAGGGTATACAGGCAGTTATTTGTCCTCAACTTGATGGTTATATTGCTGTTGTTGTCTTTCTAAAAAGTTGTCATACTGTCTTTTGAAGTCAGGTTTAATTAATTGAGTTTAGCTTCACCAACGTGGCTTTCATCGTGGAGTTAAAAAGTTGTTTCTATATGAATAGAGAACTCGTCCACCCAATAGAAAACATTTTCTTTGAGTGAGTTACTGTACTAAAACCAGATCTTGTAAAGTTTTGCAGTCTATTAGATATAATAGAAACATCTATGGCTATAGATGCAGCATTTTCAGGAACTCAGCTTATAAAAAGGCAGTGCTGCCATCTTCCAAGTATTAAATAGGTAAGAATAAATTCTGTCTTTGAGAACATAGTTGGAAAGGATGAAATGGTGCATGAAATGGTGAATATGGTTCTGAACATCTTCCAGCCGCTAGTGGTTTTCTAAAAATTGGAAGTTGTAAAATTCTTATGCGCTTAATTTTACAGAGAATGTTATTGTAATATTTAGATGGAGTTTTTTTAGAATTTTTTGGAAATTGTTTGAATCGAAGCACACTTTCTGCAACTTAGTACTATAGCCCTTTCAAATACCGGTTTGTTTTTTTTTCCTTCTTGCGTCTCATTAAATACTTTGAAAACTTTTTCAGAAACTTACTTTAAGATGATATCATACCTTTAATGAAAGGAAGGTGAGAGCGCTGTAGAAAGAGATGTCTTGAAGAGATCTCAAAAGGCCATATTGTCAATCTCCCTGCTCAGTCATGCAAATCTGAGATGCATTGCACTTGGATATTCAAGCAGCCACTTGCAGCATATATTTTTTTTTTCAGTTAAAGTCTTGGATTAGCTATGCTGTGTAGCACACAAATTCCAATAATTAGTGTTAATATACTTCAAAGACAACAGCCAAGGAAAGTGTGTAGTACAAATGTAATAACAAGCTTTAATGATAGTTTATAAAAACATGCATGTGCTTTATGTTGTTTTCTGCTTTGATTCTTGTAATGAGGACGTAGCAAATTAAATGGTCTCCAGAGATTCTTCTTTCTCTGCTGAGAGTGCACATCTTATACCTGGTATGCAGCTTTCCAACTCTTCACCATTTGCCTTCCCTTGGGTGTGAGCTTTTATCCTGTAAAAATGGAGGTTTAACATTCTGAGTCTTAAATGTTTAAACATTTCTCACTTTACCTTCTTTTTTCCCCGGCTGTTTTATGCACTGAGTGGCTTGTAACTCAGCATAGCTCGTGTTTCAAGAACTAGCACTTGCTTTCAGAAATAATCTATGCTCTGAGTAGGAGGGACAGCTGCGGTTGTGCCAGTGTTTGCTACTTACAATGAGTGCTGGGGAAACAGAAATATTTCTGCCTTCCCATAGGTAAACAAAAAGACTGGCAAAGCAATGTTGTGTTTGGATATGAAGTAGTCATACAAGGCTCTCCACGCAATAAGATTCACACTGTCAGTCCGTGTATAATACTTTTGTACTAAGGTTAGCAAAATGAAGTATGCTGGATACATAAATCTGCTTCAGTGCTAGAGAATGTACAGAATTGGACAGGATCATATCTTATGACTTGTCCAGCCTTTCATAGCTGTAATTACAGAGATAAACTTCCCCCTGTCATCACTATTGATGCATTTTGTTTAAAAAATGTTTTTATTCCGTAACACAAATTAGAATAGGTTTTTCTGTTTCTCCATGCAATTATTTAAGATTTCTTGTACCTGAAACAATAATGACTACCACTTGGAGATATTTTTTTTTTACATAGCGTATCCAGTTAGACTTGGCTGGTTTAGACTTATGTCATTATTTCTGTCAAAGGAACAATTCTATGTAGGTAAGATACAGCTGGTCATGTTGGTCAGACATGTCAATGAGTGGCAAATGGTACTCAGATAAAGAAAAGGTTTTTCTTTTTCTCATAACCATGTCATCAATCAGATGCCATACTGGGTTAGCCCATTTAGGACATGCCTAATGCATTTTTCTTTGGTTTGTGTGAAAACAGAAACTTATTTTGCAAAGCTTTTTTGACTAACAAACTGGATTATGGGTGTACTGGTCTCATTCTCTAGCTGTAGAATAAAAATGCCGTAACCATTAACTGAAGGAGGTCAGGAAATACTGCACAGTCACAATGTTGTGTACTCTACAGAAATATTGACAAGAGCTGAATAAACAAAAAGGAGTTAAACTAGAGTCATAGAATGGTTTGGATTAGAAGGTACCTTTAAAGACTACCTAGTCTGATCTCCCTGCTATGGACAGGGAAATATTTCACTAGAGCAGGTTGCTCAAAGACCTGCCCAGCCAGACCTTGAACACTTCCAATGATGGGGCATCACAAGCTTCTCTGGATAACCTGTTTCAGTGTCTTACTACCCTTCTTGTTTAAAACAGCAACAACAACAGAAACCACAAACATAATAATAAAAAATATTTGAAAAGCTCCAAGAAAAAAAAGTTATCTTTATATCCAGTCTAAATCTACCCTAAATCTACCGTCTTTCAGTTTAAAACTGTTGCCCCCTGTCCTGTTACTATAGACCTTGATAAAAAGTCTCTTTCAGTCTGTCATGTAAGTGTCTCTTATATATTGAAAGGCCACAGTAAAGTCTCCCCAGAGCCTTCTTTTTTCCAGGCTGAACAGTTCCAGCTCTTTCAGCCTGTCTTCGTGGGGAGGGGTTCCAACCCTCTGACCATTATTAGATTTACAGTTATGTGTATTAATGAAGAATTGTCAAATTATTGCATTGGATGTACAACAAAGACTATAACTACTCTTCATTATTATCTAAGTCAGCAGGAGAGTTGGTTAATGGATCACAAAGAATATCTTTATTATTTGCACTCTTGTACATGTATTGCATTGTGAAAGAGAAGAGCCTTTTTTTGCCTGTTTCTTTGACATCTTTCCTAGCAGCAGAATTTTTAAAGTATTTTAATTTTTAAAAAATAATTTTTATTTTTAAATATTTTAAAATTTGCAATAAGGGTGTTGAAACACTAGAGCAGGTTACCCAGAGATGGTAGATGGTCCATCCCTGGAAACATTAAAGGTCAGGTTGGACAGGGCTCTGAGCAACCTGATCTAGTTGAAAATGTTTCTGCTCCTTGCAGTGGGGTTGGTCTAGATGACCTTTAAAGGTCCCTTCCAATGCAAACTATTCTATGATTCCTAAATCTGAGTTAAATTATATTAATGACTTTTTTTTTATGATTTGGAAAATAGATTATCTAATTATTTTACAAGGTCAATTGGTAAGCAATAGGAACTTTTCTGCTGAGAAAGTTAAGTGGCACAAACCACAAATATATGCAAGTTTTTATTGTCTTGGGTTCAATTTAGAAAGCAGGCAAGTGTATTAAAATAACACACAAGTAGTTAAAATGTGGATTTCTTGTGTACAGTTCCTTCAGCAACATTAATTCATTTCAAGGTTGTGGAGAATGCCAGCAGAAGAAAGGAAGCTTTCCTTAAGTTACTGGGCTAAAAATGGCAAGATTTTTCTACAGCTGTTCAGGCAACAATTGTTGTCGTAAGAACTCTTCAACAAAAACACAGTGTTTTTATCTTTTGTGGTCTAAGCCTTACTGGAGCCTTAAGAAGCTACCTGTTTCTTACATATTTTTCCTCTAACACTTTGTAGAATTTTCAACAAAAGCCTAAGTTTTGGGAAGTGCATTGATATTGTGGATTGCCAGTTCCTAAGCTACTAACTTGTCCAACAGCACCCAGGAGGTGCCTTGGAGAACCAGCAATTCTCATAATGGGCTTCTAGAAGTTTTCCCAAGTGAAGCATTAGTATAAGTTAATTTTCACATGCATTGCATAAATCTGTTCATAATGGTGGTTTTCAGATTGCATCATTATTGTGGCAGCACGTTATAATGGTCTAATCACTTTCTGTCTGTATTGCACTTAATGGTATTTTTTTTACAAAATAGCTGAATAGTCCAGAAAATGGATACTGAAGACCTGGAAACTGTTACTTAGTCAATGAATTCTTCCATCAAACCAGTTGATATGGCATGCAACAGCAAACCACAAGTTTTCAATTGGTTTGTTCTTAGGATTGCTTGTGTTTTGCAAGTTCTTGTAATGCTTTTATTAGAAATAAATAATCAAAGAACCAGTTTTCTGTTTTGCTGATGATGTGTCTGATTTCTTGAAGCCAGCTACTAATCCTGAAATGAAAAGACTTTTTTGAAAATGTGGATTTTCTTTTTCTTTTTGCCTCTCATTTTCTTTATGTTTCTGTGTAACAGTCTATATTCTGTAAACATAATAAATTACAAACAAATGAAACTAGTGGGTAATAGGCTCTGAAGCAGGCCTACCTGGCAAGAGGAAATGATCAAACTATTAGGAGTCCAAACTTCTTTATTTCTATGGTTCCCATAAACATAGTTGTAACCCTGCATTAAGAAAACAACCATAACTTTACAAGCTGAAAAGATACCTAGAATAACACTTATATGCAACTAAGAAAAAGCTCTTGGTTGTCAAAGAGAAAGAAATAGGCATATGATAATGAAGAACCTATTCAAAGCATATGTGATAAACTATGTGAGATAAGAAGAAGAAGGCCTTCCATGGAAATAGATGAGAATTATAAGCACAATAAATAGTGGATTCATATGCAGAAAAGTACAGAACTAAACTGAAGACAGGGTACAAAGCCGGGTCTTATACTAAAAAAGAGAAAGCATTTTTAAAGGAAGTAGCAGTTCTCTTACGCTTGTTTTCTGCTTGAGGTAACATTAAGATTTTTCTCAATTTTTCTTTTAAAAAGATTATTTTGGATTTTTTTTTTTTTGTTTGCTCTTGTCACTTGTGTGGTAGGATAGATGAGTCTGACTTCCTGACAAATCTGTGCTGTTTCTCACAAATCTATTTAGTTGTTTAGTTGCTGCAATCTATGACACCTCTGTCTAGTTAGCATCAAGATGAGGTGGTAGCTACAGCTTTAGGGAGATTTACCATCCGCTGCTTTCTTGACATATAACTTGCTCCCAATATTTTATTTTGACTGTAAATGAGAGTAAGATAACTTCTTCTCAATTTCAGCCCACGCAATAGAAAATGGAAGAAATTAGATTTGGGGTTTCTTGTATCGGTAGACTTAGATAAATCTGGCCCTGATCCCTCATACTGCAGAAAAATCTTATGCTGTAAAATGAAACAATATAATGTTGATGTCTTTCATCTGATAATAATTGTCTCTTTATCAATGAAGTATGCATGATTAGACAACTTTACTTATTCAGTGTCATCCTTATAGACCTTCCTTGTAATGATGACTTTTTTTCTCCCCACTCTACCTTCTGCAATTGGTTTATTTAACTTGAGCTTTTGTAGCACATAACTTACTGCTTCACAACCAGGGTGCCAAACCTTCTTGTTTGCCTGTTGAGAGGGTCCCATCCTTGTTATTGGTAAGGTTACTTATATGAAACTATAACTCAACATAAATGATCCCATTCTTGCCACTACTCGTATCTGCCTGTGGGGTAATTCTATGCAGAATGAAATAGTGGTTTGTTTTTTGTTTTTTTTACCAGGAGTCTAGAGGGAGTTAGATGAGCTAATTTAATCTTGTAGTTATACTAATATATGCTGCTGTTGAACTCCAGTCCAAGTGAATGTGTACTTATTTCAACTACAAAATTACCTATAACTTCTCATGATTCCGTAGTTGAAAATGAACACCTAAATTAGTATTTATGCTTTATTATGATGCTCAAATTATGTTTAATTTGTGGAAAAATGTGTCTCAGGTTCACAGCATACTCTGGAATTTGGAAGTAGAATAGGTTTCAAAACTGAACTTGCCTTTGTTTTTATAATGAATTGGCTCAGTATCCTGGGCCTGAAATTCAGGGCTGAGTATCACACCTTTTCATATGCACTTAATTCACCAGCTTGCTTTAATGACAGTACTATACTCAGTCTGATCAAATGATTGGTTTATTAACATATTCATCTCCTTCAATAATGGAGAAATAACTATACTGCTATATTATTGAATCCTGTTGCTGGTGATAATAGGCTTGAATACATGTAATAGGAGAAAAACATGAAAGAATTAAATCTGGAGTAAAAACATAGCGTGCAGTGGTGTATCTGGATCCCTTGCAAAATAGGACCTGGCTATTAATACATGTTTGTATAACTCCTTGTGTCACTTCATTTGAAACACTAGTAGATATGTGTGTGCATGTGCACATGCAGAGGTTCAAAGGAAACAGCTAAAGTAAGAAACCGACACAATCCCCTTGTAGTTTAGCAGCACTGCACTGGGAGTCAGTTGAGATTCCAGTCATGCGTGCTATTTGCCCTGAAGTTTTTCTTCTGATTTCTGCACTTCCAGAGTGGAGGCAGTTTGTAATGGGAGACTGTACGTATGCCTCTTTGTCTGTTAAAATGAATGTTCAGATTAGTTAGGATAACCACCAAAATCAAAGGTTTTATTTCTGCCAAAATGCATATATATAATACTATGTCACAAACAGGATAATTCAGGTTCGGAGGGGCTTCAGGAGGTCTCCTAGTCAAACTTCTTGCTCAAAGCAGGCCTAATGCAGAGTTGAGACCAGGTCTTAAAAACTTACGAAGATGAGAACTGCACAGTCTCTTTGGGAAACTTGTTCCACTGCTTAAATAACCCCGTAGCGAATTTCCTCCCCCTGCTCCCCCATCCAATCGTAATCTTTTATTTCAATTTGTTCATTGTCTCTCATCTTCTAGTTGTCTGTCTCTGCAAAGAGCTCCTTCCCACAGGGTAACAGCTTGACTTAGCCTCCTTGCATTGAACATGATCCAGTTGTTCAACATCTGCCACATACTGGGGGTCCAAAACTGGACAGAGTATTCTAAATGTTGTCTCTCTAGCACTGGTAAGGGTGGGGGGACTAATCTCTCCCCTCAGCCTCCTGGCTGTGTTCCTGTTAACACCGGCCATGTTGCTCTTGGCATGCCTTGCTAGGAGGTCGTGCTGCTGACTCAGGCTGAAGTATAAATGTGCTTCCTTGTTAATCTCTTGGGAATATAAAGTTTGTGATGCAGGCTCAGACAGTAAGGTTCAGATTTCAAGTAAGGTTCAAATTTCAGTAAGGTTCAAATTTCTTTGGATTTAACCAGTGTGCAGTATTTCGGATGAAAGTACCCATGATACTCTAAATTGGAACATAGTAAATTCTCTGATCAAGTTGCTGCCTGATGTATGGGTGCTCTGGCTAATCTATACATTGTTATCAAAAGAAAAAAGCTCTCTTTGGCTATATAAATATTATCATTGATTTTCACGGCTACTTTACCGAGGACAAGATGATACTGGCTTGCATAAACTGAACCTTTGACTATTTTTCATCACTACCAAAAAATATACTTTACACTTCTTTGTACCTCATGTTAAATACAGTAAAAGTATATCAAGGAAAAATAAAAGGCACTTGGGCAAATATCTGACAACTTGGGTTGGATGATATCTTTAGGGATATGATGCATCTGCTTTTGAAGTTATATTCATACTTGGAAATATTTATTTGAAATTGCTTCAAGCTCATGGAGAAGTCCTCTAACATTTAATCAGAGGTAAATTAAAGTTCTTTGCTTTAGGAATCTAACAGAAAATGAGATTATTCCTGACAAATTTTTAATTGCTCTGCTAAAGAATATAGACCAGTACTCTTCAGTAACATTCTGTAGAACGTGCTAAAAACAAAGTGCTATTTAAAGACCTTTTTCATGATAGATGTAACCAACAAGAAAGCTCTTTTTGATACTTTTGAGGCAGCTTGCCCCAGTTCAGGTTGCTGCTTGTAACAGATTTCATCTGTTACCATAAAAGAAACTC
>KZ505680.1:1200921-1227478 GCA_002844005.1 Limosa lapponica baueri | reverse complement strand
ACTTAGGCTACTTTCTAAGTATTAAGGTTCTAGAAGCTATTCAAGGGTTTGGATTTTGAGAGGCTTTAAGTGTTGTGGGTTTTTTTTTTTTGTGTGTATTTGTGTTGTGGGTTTTTTTTTCCCCAACAAGAGAGTTGGAAACTCTTATATTTTGTTTGCAAGTTTATGGTTTTGTTTATGAGATATTCTTGCTATTGTAAGTTGTGCTGGATCATGTCTCCTTGCAAAGCGCAAAGTTTTACTCAACTCTTAATGTTAGTTTTTAAGCTAACCATTCAAGTGCCATTCATATTCCTTATGGTTGCTAATTAAATTAAAGGGAAAAAAGTTTCAACACTTGACGACTGCTTCAGTGAGTGTATTTGTAAAGCACATAAGGTGGTTTTATGTGACTCCAAACCACAGCTGGTGGTAGTTCAAATACAGCCAAATTTTAATTCAGAAACTTTTCCCAAGTCCAGGAACAATGTCTAATGATGACATCTAATGATGTCTAATGCAACTAGAAATACCATGACAGTGCTATACCAGGTGCTCATAGTCTTATATTTCTACCACTTAACTCATTTAGGTTTTTTGTATAACTAATGTCTGCTCTTTTATCTGCAACTACATGTTTTCTACTTATAATTCTAGGCTGCATATGTTTTTCTTGCGTGTTCCCTTGTTAAAAGCTGCTTTATATTCTGCCTTGTGGTGGTGGCTGCTATTGTTATGGCCCCAGTCTGGTCAAATATCACTGACAACTGACTAAAATGTTTAAAAAGACAGCATGCAGTTTTGATGCCCATCCCAATGGGAGTCAGTGATCAGTTTGTAACGCTCTGACTGCCACTACCTCCCTCTTCGCTAGTGCACTGCTTGCTCAGAGGTGTAAATGATTAGTCAGTTGGCAAGATATTTTCTTTTTCCGCTATTAAACTGCCAGCATAGCTTATTCTTGCTATGATTACATGGTAAAGTTTTAAAATAAATTTTATGAGAGTGAATTGAAAACCATGATGTCTGCATGGTCTGATTCAAGAAACTGTAATCTTAAATTGCTTCATTTATTTTGGATTTGAGGAAACTACAGTGTTTTCAACTTATTTTTGCTTTTCATGTAAGGAAAAGTTTTGAAAACCCTATGTGAGGTTGAAAAAAACCCAGTTGGTAAAACAGATGAGTAGCTATTTTTCTGCTTTTGTAAGTCACTTGTTCTCTTAATCTATATACTAATAAATACAGTTGATGTCAGATGTGGGAAACTGTATACAATGGATAAAATTAAAGAGGCGTTTTTCAGCATATTAAGCTGCTTGTGTACGCAATATTGCATGGACTATGTAGGACAAGTCAAGGCATGGAATTCTATCATATGCAAAAAAATCAGAGAAAATAAAGGAATTAAACTGACTTCACTGTTCACTGAAGTTATGTAATTATTGTGAAACTGCTAATAATAATGCAGAGCGAAAAGCATTGCCTGGTGAAGTGTAACAGTAAGAATAAGTAATATTTCATAATCACAATAATTGATACAAATGTATTGAATTTCCTGTTTATGAAGTAATTGAGTAGCAGTAAACATGGGGTAAACTGATAGCTGCTGAAATTAACACAAGTAACTGGAAAATAATTAATCTTTTTCTAGATAGAATTTAAGTACTCCTGCTCCTGCATAATAATAGGAATTAAAATTAACCATAATGTGGAAAGGAGATTCTGCTAATTTGCATGGTGATCACCATGCTTGGCTTATCCACCTACAAGTGCTGGTAATATGCAGAAGAACATAAACATTACTAAAAATAGTGTCTATATTTGTATTACAATTTGCACATATACCAAAGAACTTATATGCATGTTTCAAGATGTGCACTAGGTAAAATTAAATGCCATATGTTTTATTTTGGAAGGAAAAATCACATTCTCTGACATTTTCATTGTGTGCCTACATGCTTCATGACAACCTTGCAAAGTTATTGTGGAATATGCAGCTCAAGAACAAAATTTTATCATCAGCTATTTACCATGGTTATAAATAGGAAGAAAACAAATCCTACCCTGTCTTACCATTTTAAAAGATTGCTTTAGAGTGGGTGGAATTTTTCAGATCTGTTAGTGAGGAAAGCTTTTCAGAGTAAGTTGTGTAAATGTGTTTGCAGGCTTGGCAGAAATCAAGCTAGAAGTAACTGCTGATCTTCAAAATCATGTGATCAATGTTCATGCAACACAGTTATTTATTTTTTTAATACTGTGCAGAACAGACTGTTAACTTTGGGTTTTGTTTGTTTGGGGTTTTTTTTTTTTTTTTAACTGAAAATACTAGCTGTGAATGGCTTCCTAGGAGCATATGTGGGTTTGTGCTCAAAACTGCCAATGAAGACTAGTTTGAAAGCATCACCTTAATTTCCTTTATTTCTCTTAAACTTATGGTAGGAAGTAGCTTTTGTAGGTCATTTTCTACTGTATTGAAACCAGAAGGTAGATGAATTATTATGTTTTTAATAGTTCTCAAGAAGGACCTACTAGATGATTACGGAATGCTGAAAGTTACTGTGACAGTAGATACATGCATCTCATGAGCTCCTTGATGCTGGTATTTGGACCATGAACCTGGCCTAAAATTCAGTCAGACTTATAATACAAAAAAACCCCCACAGATTACATCACTTCTGCTCACAGATCAAAGGTCCATCCAAAGCTTGTCTTGACATACTTAATGTACATACCTAATATACCATAGGTATATTAATCTAACTAGGATATATTAAAGTATATGGCTATCACAACTGTGAGCTTGTTGCTATGTATGACAACCTTATTCGCTTATTACACTTATTTTTCCAATAAGCACTCTTCCGTATTTTTCCATGCTGTGCTACAATAGAAAAGATACAAAAGATCATCTTTCCTCAAAAATCTCTGACTTGATATAGTACCTAGCCCACCAGTTCCTTGATTTGTGGGAAAAAAAGCCTGGTCTCTATCTTGATACATTTAGCATATGAATATTACTGAAAATATGCATAATGTATAGTTAGTAGTTCAGAGTGGTTGATTATACTGTGGCTGTAGTACAGAACTACACCATTTGAACAGGGTTTCATGAAGCTTGGGTGACTGTAAGCAGCTTTGTTGTTCTTGTGCTTCCTGGTGGTAAACGGATAAAAAAGGCATGTTTGCACCAACAGCAACACAGAACTATGGTTCTCACAATCAATACTCACACATCTTCATTTGTTGTAGTAGTGGCACTGGCATTTTTGTGCATTGGTAATATTGCTGAATAATTGGAGCTTGAATAACTGGTGCAAAAAGGGTTTGTTGCCTGTCGGATTTCTTAACTGGATGCTTACATGTGCATACACAATTATTTAAACATGTAATTTTAAATGTGAGAATATGTAAGTACTATGTATATGTTAAAAGCCCTCCTAATTTGTTACATAGATGTATCATTGTGCTAATTGGCATTGCAGACACCTAACTTTTAGAAGAGAATAACTACTTTTTTGCTGAATTTACAAGCTGAGGAGGTAGGCAATATCATAACTATAGACAGTGCATCTATGCTGGTACCCATAGGATTAAGTATCTAGCCAGTTGTGATGGATGATTTGTTGAAGGCTAAGGAAGAGCTCTGAGCAAAAAGGGAAAAAATCCTCTGTAGGAAAGTACATAGCAAAATGAAAGAATTGAGTATATAATAAAGGACTGCTAAATCTAGCTTTGCTTTCCCTCATAAGCACCCTCATCACTTTCTCAGGTAGTTCAGTGTGATTGTGTTCCCTCTCCATTCTTGGCCAGAGTGCAGTATGGTTGTATATATTGGTTTAGCAGGCTCTGTCAATGTTTTCAGTGTCACATAAATCTAGTCTTTCTGAGGATGAGTTTATATGGCTGAGCAATGTAGCAGTGCTGATCTGAGTATAAGAGCCCAATGCAGTGTCTGCCTGTTCTATACATCCACAGAAATGCAGGGCAAAATCTTGACTCTTATTTGGCTACGGCATGTCAGATTATTGTCTCATGCTATGTTAAGGCCATAAAACATGTGTCCAACATTCATTTTGAACAACGTGATAGCTGTACTCAAAAATATATGCATATATACCTAGCCCCTGGTGCATATGTATGAAATCCCTGCTATGGATGTCATCTATCTAGACTTCTTTACAGGCCTTTGACACAGTGCTCCAGAACATCCTTCTCTCTAAATTACAGAGATGTGGATTTGATGGATGGACTGTTTGGTGAATGAGGAATTGGTTGGATGATCGCATCCAGAGGGTCAACGGCTCAATGTCCAGATAGGAGACTGGTGACAACAGGTGCCTCTGAAGGGTCTGTACTGGTACCAGTACTGTTCAATATCTTCATCAATGACATAGACAGTGGGATTGAGTGCACCCTCAGTAAGTGTGCTGATGACACCAAGCTGACTGGTGCAGTCAGCATGTTGAAGGGAAAGGATGCCATCCAGGGGGACCTGGACAGGTTTGAGAGGTGGACCTGTGCAAACCCCATGAAGTTCAAGAAGGCCAAGTGCAAGGTCCTGCACCTGAGTTGAGGCAACCCCAGTATCAATACAGTTGGGGGATGCAGGGATTGAGAGCAGCCCTACAGAGAAGGACTTGGGGGTGCTGGTAGAAGGAAAGCTGGACATGAGCTAGCAATGTGCACTTGCAAGCCAGAAAGCCAATGGTATCCTGGGCTGCATTGAAAGAAGCATGTCTGACAGGTCCAGGGAAGTGATTCTGCCCCTCTACTCTGCTCCAGTGATACCCTGCCTGGAGTACTGTGTCCATCACTGGAACCCTCAGCACAGGGAAGACATCGACCTGTTGGAACGGGTCCAGAGGAGGGCCACAAAAATGATCAGAGGGTTGGAACACCTCTCTTACGAGGACAGGCTGAGAGAGTTGGGATTTTTCAGCCTGGAGAAGAAAAGGCTCTGAGGAGACCTTACAGCAGCATTTCTGTACTTAAAGGGGGGCTTACAAGAAAGACAGGGACAAGCTTTTTAGCAGGGGATGAGTGGTAAGAGTTTTAAACTAAAAGAGGATAGATTCAGATTTGATATAAGAAAGACATTTTTTTATGATGAGAGTGGTGAAACACTGGAGCAGGTTGCCCAGGTGGTAGATGCCCTGTTCCTGGAAACATTCAAGGTCAGGTTGGATGGGGCTCTGAGTAACCTGATCTTGTTGAAGATGTCCCTGCTCATCGTAGTGGTGGTTGGACTAATGACCTTTAAAGGTTCCTTCCAACTCAAACTGTTCTATGATTCTGTGATATATGCACTCATGTGAACATGTGTGCACATGCACTTCCTCTCTGTCTCTTTCACTTACGTCATGGTGGCCAGTCCTGTGTCCTTTTGTTTATTTGGGTAAAACAGGTTAAAAATCTTTTTTTATGTCTAATGTTTCAAAGAGGAGAATTGATGATTTGACTTCTCTTACTCATTAATTGATATTAGTCATTATTAAAAGTAGAAGACAATTGAAATCTGTGTTATATAGTTTCAAGCATTGTTGAGATTAACAGTTTAAAAAGCATAATTTAGGCTGTCTCCCCATCGGTTTACAAATTTATGCATCTTTGGCCTTGCAGGTCATGAAAAAGATTTCTGTGTGTACTAGGTTGTGGTGTTGGCTGTCTGATCTGAGAAGTTTAGGAAATTGTACTGAGTTCTGCAGTTGAGTTGCCAGGCTGTGTTAAAGTTTCTGGGGATAAGGGTGAACAGACTATGCCTATAAAAAGTATCTTGAGTTGAACTGTGTTTTCTCCTCTGCACCTTGTTCTGGTTTATCCAACATAGCGGTTGACTGCTGATCTGTGGGGACACGATAATAAAACTCTAGGCTTCCTATGGGAAGACATCTTGTCTTGTTCTTGCCCTTTACGTGGGATTCGCCTCTCACCTGATGTTGGTAGCCTAAATGTTCATGTCTAATCTAAGTCATGTATCTAAGCATTCTCTCAAGTCACATGTGTTGCAATAAGGACTGTCCCATCGGCCTTACAGTAGGAAGACTTGTCCTTTTGGCTATGCTTCTCTTTCTCCAGTCTAAAGACCACTGGGGTCAGCTAAGATGGAAAGCTGAGGGTGATACAAGTCAGCTCTTACTGTCCTACTGACTTCAGCTTATCGTGTAGGTAAGGCCCAGATACAACTGTGTCAGTTGGCTGGATTTCTTGTCTCAGGTGCTCAGAAGAGTTAACTGCTGCATGGAGACACTTGTGAATTAATCCATTGTTATACTCTTATTAAACCAGAGGAAGCAATCAGCTAGCTTCTTGCTTCCTTTTTCTTGTAGCACCTTATGCCAATACAGCAGAAAAAATTTCTGCTAGCAGACACTGCATGGACATAGAAGTGTGAGTATTGCTTTCAAAGCAGTAGCTTCCTAACCTTTCACTACTTCTTTTAAAATTGTGTTTACCTGCTTTACTAGCTGCTGTCAGGCCTAAACCTACAAGCTGCTGCTTGAGTGTCCCACATTTCATCAGTTACCCATAGGTGCTTTGATCGGTTGTTTTGGAGCAGTTAGCAAGACCAGGGTCTAAGGGGAGAAAGTTGAAAGGAAAAAATGTTCTTAAGTGATGCTGTCTATCTTGTACTCCCATGAACAGTTTTTTTTTTTTTTAGTACCAGACATTCCTTCAGAGGATATTATTTGTGCCTCCATTTTGGCATTAGACACAAAACTAGCAAAGAGTTAATGATCAGTGTCATGATCTTTCCTGACTTCTGTGTTGCTTTTAATTGTACTGTCTGTCTCAGCCCAAGCCAAAGTGATGATTCTGTCTATTATTTTTTCTTTGCTTTCTCCTGCCACAGTTGATTATTAACTCTGCTTTGCTATAAACCAGGGGTTTATAATGAGTGATAAGATTTTTGTGAAATTAATATAGGCTCCGGCAAAAGAAACTTATGACAAATTAAAATGACTAAATGGCTTTAATTTTCTGAAGATGTGTATTGCTGCTGACATCTCCTGCATATGCAACCTTTCAGTCTAAGAAATCAGTAGCAGTCCAGGTAATCACAAATTGGCTAAATAAGATGAAATAAAAGAGCTGAGTATCTATCTGTCCCCCAGTCACAAAATGGAAATGTTGTATGTTGTTTAGTATCATGGAATATATAAAACTTCTTTGAGCCAAGAAATGTTAGGTGATAACCTTTTGAAAACTCTTAGAATAATGTTAGTATTGGTGATTACACATCTCCAAGATGAGAAAAATAAATTACTCTATCATTAGATAAACATTTTTTTTATCATTAGATCACTGTAATTGGCTTTAGAGGGAGAATTAAAACTGTATAGAAAAAAAAAATTGTGTTTGAATAAGAGACATAAAATTGTATTTTGGTAGATGGAGTTTGGAGATTTCTTCTGTTTGTTTGGTAAACAACTCTTACAATTCAGAGTCATTTTTCCTTATAAGTAAAACAGATATGAGTTGGGGAGACCAATGTTAAAACTTAAAGACTCCTTAATGTGGTGAGTCATGCTATGTCAATTGTAGTACTGTAAAAAGTTGGAGAGTTCCTACTTCTAAGCAGGAAAAAAAGAAAAATGTTAGCATAGTTTAAATATTCTCAATTTGATGTTAATATATAATTATTACTATTCTTTCTGAAGGTTTATTTCCTTTGGGTTTTTTTGGTATACATTTTAATAGTGCCTTTAAATTATTTTACACATTAAAATTATGTTAATTAGATTTATTTTTTGAATCTTTTGAGTTTACTGCTTTTGGTGATAATTTTGCTGCTTTTGCCCTCAGTTGTTTTCTACTAGTAAATCTGTCCACTCCTTAAGAAGTTACAATTCAAAATATAGAGTGGGGAAGGACAAAACATATAAACTTTGTATAGTGAACCAGACTAGTATGCCTATGTTTTTGTCTTATAATTACATCAACATATTTAAATGTGCGTTTTGAAGATTTATCGCCAGCCAGTGAAATGACCTATAATTCTGTAGTGATCTGAACACAAGAGAACAGCAGCGGGAACATAGTAGATGGACTAAACCAGAACAAAACTGATTAATATATTTTACGTGGTCACTTAGCCAAACCCTGAAGCCAGAGTGGAACCGTTATTTCTGACACCATTAAATTTGCTAAATTAATTTTAAGGAAACTCAGGATGCACTCATTGCACTGAGGCTGGGAGAAAAGCATTCAGGGCAGTTTTGGCTGAAGTGTTGCCTATCCAGTATCTGTTAATTTCCTGAATATTTCTCTGACTTAAATGATAACATTATAACCCTGGAATTTATTTAGTAATTGATCCACATAACCTTAATTACAGTACAAAGTAATGGAACTCTGATTGTACATGAGCTAGACTATAATCAGTGATGTGTGCTATTAGAAAGAAAAATCCTTTCAGAGGTGGATGATCTTTGTGGGCTGTGGATGTTTAAAAGTAAAAGTTGACAAAAAAAACCCCAAACAACCAATGTTGCCATTTGGGTAACTAATGGAAATCCAGTTCAAAAGAATTCTATTGTTGTCTGTATAAAAGAAGATTCAGTTTCAGCATAATTTTAAATGGTGTATTGGTCTCCTGATACAGTCACAGTGCTTATGTCTGTCCCTTATCTGTGGTAGCTTTTAAATCTATTGGCCAGTTCCTCCTAAATTTGTCAGGCAGTAGAAGCCTGAAGGCAATGAAGGAGTTCCTGCAAGCCCCGTGAATTTCGGTAGTAGGAGAGAAGTCTATGTCTCTTGACTGCCCCAAGGGAAGGCAGGCAGGTGCAGCCTGCCTTTCACCACTGGAGAAAATGCAGCTGGGTGGCCATACCCCTGTGGGTCTGCCAGGAAGGCAGGCAGTACCTGCTGGGGCTTCAACACAGCTATGACTCCTGTTTTAAGCTGTCTTGCCAAAAAGGGAAGGTAGGAGTGGGAGGAAGGAAAATGAAAGGCTTCAGATGGCACAGAAGAGAAGGAGAAAAATAATAATACTGTGGGAAAGAGGATGAGGGGAAGTGAGGCACACGCTTGTAGTAAATGAAGCTTTCTGATCAGAGGACCATGCTTACTGAAACGTCCACTGCAAGTCCACAATTTTGAAAGAAGATTTAAAGATGTATTTATTGTCTACTGTTGCATACAGAAAAGTAAGGAAGCTCTATCACTAATAGTGTACCGAGATTGTATGCCCAATCTTGAGCTGCATACATCAGATACCCACCCTTTCTAATGCAAATTCATACAAAAAAAAATTATTTCTGGGGGTTCATTTGTAAAAATTTGAATTGGTCACTTACGGGGAAACATATTTGTAGAAGATTGATAACTGCTGACAGTATGGTGTACACAAATGTTGTTTTATGTGTTGTAGCTCTAGGAGATAAATGGGTAAGGTATTTAGACCTGCCCTGCTTCCGACCTCTTCAACTATTCATTTGCATATCCCACAGGGTAAAAAGCATCTATCTCTGTCTGTCCTTTCCCTCAGCAGCTCTAGGAAGTATATGTGAAATGTGAACTACAGGTGCTGGAGGCAGTCTGAAAAAGTGTCCATATGTATATATATGTTAAAGGACTCAGACCATTTAAGAGATTGAAAAGCACTGTAACAATATGCAATTTAACAATATGTTAATTTCAATCTCATTAAAAAATCATTACTTTTAAATACTGCTTAATAGAGCTCATTAAAGACTTCTTTGCTCCTGATAAAATTAGTGTACAGATAAAAGGAATTGCATAGAAAAAGAAGTCTGTTTGCAGAAAAGTTGCTTTCTGCTGCTTGATTTCACAGTATGAAATCTGCATATAATTTGTATATTCAAGTATAAGTTATATGTTCATGGAATAGATAATATGCTATATTTTGAAAGACTGGCGGTAGTAACCTTGACAGGAGAGGTTACAATGACAGTGTTACTGTGTTGCTAGTAGCAACACCTGTATTAAATGTGCTTTAAGATTGAGTTTTGAAGCTTATTGCTCTCACAGTACTCACTGACATTTTGCGGAAAAGGGCTGGGATTATTAACACAGTTTGGCAGCCAGCTAGTCTCTGCACCTCCGCCCCAGTCCCAATGCCCTGTTCTCCAACTTTATACCTCTTGTCCCCTCTGTGATACGGAGTGAGGTGACACCGTCCTGAAGGACAGCTGATGGGGAGGGGTAGGAAACTCTGAGCTCAGTTAATCCTGTCTTCAAATGCATAAGGCAGGTTGACTTAAATACCTTCATGAATTCACTCCAGTGTTTAATTCATGAGCTTCTTTGAAGATGGAAGCATGATGAATTCATACAGCTTTATCTCTTCCTACTACATTTACGAAGTTACACATTGCTTAAATTGTCATCTTACTACAGAGTTCAGTCTGGCTCATTGATTGAGACTGTCCTGGTTTCTAGAAGCTTGACTGGAAAAAGGTTTTGTAAATCCTCAGTAATAGAAAATAGAGGTTCCATTTTAGCTGAAATCCATACTACTAATCACTTCTGCAAGGCAGATAAAACATTTCATTACTGCTATAATTAAGATGTTAGGCTATTTTATGGTGCCGTGTTCCTGGGGAAAAAATGTGTTGGTAAACTCAAGCTACAGCACCCTGTGTGGGTGTTTTCGTGGTGGCGTTTTTTGGTTTGGTATTTTGGTTCTTTTACTGGGAGATCTAATCTTTCATCTGTTTAGTGTGCAAGTGTGAGCTACGCTGAATGAATGAATGCGCTTAATGAAATGCAAGATCAAAACTTTGGACTCTTCTAGTTCCATTCTGTGAATTGTATATATAAAAGTTGGAATACCTGGGCATTTTGTATGTTTTGTGCGTCTAATAATTGTGTTGGGATTGGGGAGGGGAGATAGCACTCTTGCAATAGGTCAACAGTAACATCTTTCAGTTTAAGATCTGTCTTGTTCTTCTCAAACCACCTTGATCTCTCATTTTCCCCACTTTTTGTTCTTCCCCTAAACATCCCATAATAAGTCTCATGGATTCCTTGTATTCAATAATGTGTCCCACACTCCTGGGCAGTGATTCTCTACCTCCATTCAAAAGGTGATCTTCAGAGCTTCTCTGTTGACTCATGGTGATGTGTTTCATGCCTGAGCAATGGTGCTGAGGCTCGGCTGGGACAGCCTTGAGAAGGGGGGCCCAGACACAGGGTTTCTTCCTTGGGGGTGCTTGGTTTGGGTTCCCACCTGCATTTGTGCATCCCTGTGCTCCTCTGGGCTTGTGGAGATGGTTCTTTGATGTGCTGATGGCTCCTGGGATGGGCTTGGGTGCAGCTTGGGCTTCCTATCCTGCCTCTGAGCTCCTTTGAGTTTGTGGAGATCATAGAATCATAGAATGGTAAGATTTGGAAGGGAGCCTGAAGATCATCTAGTTCCAACCCCCCTGCCATGGGCATGGACACATCCCACTAGACCAGGTTGCTCAAAGCCTTATCCAACCTGGCCTTGAACACTTCCAGGGATGGGGCATCCACAACTTCTCTGGACAACCTGTTCCAGTGTCTCACCACCCTCACAGTAAAGAATTTCTTCCTGATATCTCATCTAAATCTCCCCTCTTCCAGTTTAAACCCATTACCCCTCGTCCTGTCACTACAATCCCTGATAAAGAGTCCCTCCTTATTTTTTCTTTAGGCCCTGTAGGCCACTGAAGTGCTGCAATAAGATCATCTTAGGTCCCATGGACCTGTGCACCTTCAGGTTCCTTAGACGGTCTCAAACCTAGTCGTCTTCTGCAGTGGGCGGTTCCTCATTTTCCCAGTCCGTGCCTTTGCCTTCTGTGACTTGGATGTTGTAGCTAGAGCACTTTCCTGTGAAGGCTGAGGTAAAAAAGTGGAGTACCTCAGCCTTCTATATATTCCCAGTAACCAGGTCTCCTGTTTCCTTCTGGGGGGGGACCTGCTTTTCCCCTAGTCTTCCTTTTATCGCCAGCACACCTACAGAAGCTTTTCTTGTTGCCCTTGATGTTTCTGGCCCGATTTAGCTCTCTCTGGGCTTTAGCTTTGCTAACCTGGTCCCTGGCTGCTCAGGCAATTTCTCTGTATTCCTCCCAGGCTACCTGTTCTTGTTTCCACCCTCTGTAGACTTCCTTTTTGAGTTTGAGTTTGTCCAGGAGCTCCTTGTTCATCCACACTTTTTTGCCTATCTTCCTCTTAGTTGGGACACATCCCTCCTAAGCTTGGAGGAGGTGATCCTTGAATATTAACCAGATCTTTTTATCATGTAACCTGCCATCAAGTCTAACCTGAATGATAGCCAAATAATATCAGAAAAACAGAGCTTCTACCTATCATTTGGAAACCAATCTGCAGTGTGAATACTGGCATGTATCTGGAATTTTCAGATTATTTTAAATATTCATTGGGCTACTAAAGGTAAATGATACTGAGTATCAGTTCCCTCTATGCTGGATGTATTTTGATGCCTGTCTTGAGACATCTTAAAATTGTGTGATCATTTTGGAAAATTTTTGTTGATACTCTGTAGTCTTCCCCCCTCTCCCCTTCACTAGTAGCATTCCTAGGATCAAAATGAATTAAAATTATCTAGAAGAAATTCTTTTAGGAGTAGATGCATGATATAAAATAGGCATTCACTGTATGAAAAAATATTTTTAAATAATAAATTGTCTGATTTTCTTGTATGGAAAGGAAAATGTAACTAAACAATTGTAAACTGGGGTTCCATCTGTTGTACTTTCTGCTATCAAAGACTGATCAATACTTCCTATATCTTTACTTCTAGGGGTGACATTTATCAACTGAATCATTCCCTGATTCTGTTTTTTAATAAAATGTGATTATTTATAATATCTTTAAAATGCTTTAGCACTAATTTTGATCCTGGTGAATTTTCCATTTGCAGCAGGTAACAAATAGCTTTCATGTTTCAGAAATAAGTCTGTTTTGCCTTTTGTGTGGCACGTAAAATATTGGATATATTAACTTATTTAGTTTTTTAAATGCATGAGTTAAGAGTAAGATTAATAGAATTTCTTCGTGCAAAACTGCAAAAATAATAATAAAAGTGGAAATTTTAAGTAGAAACTGGATAAGTAAATTGACTTAGGCTTTCAATTTGCTATTTAATTTTTGTAATGGGGATGTAGAGTACCCTGTTGCTTTTCTACATAATATAGTACTGTTCACTAAAGATAAAGGGGGAAGTTGAGGTTACAGAATATTACTCTAATTGTTATTATTTATGTGATTGGCAGTAAGACTTGTAGTATAAGGATGAGATTGATTCAAACGACTGTGAAAAGTTCAGAGATGTGTCTGCAGTTTTGTTTGTTCTTTTCTGATACAAATTTGAATACAGATATGTGGGATGAAGGATATTAATGAAGAATACTGTAATTTCATATGCTTTGCAAATGTCAAAAACTGTTATTAGATATCTCTTTGCTAATTCTTGTGTTGTTTCACCATAGTTCTTTTCATTTACAACTTGTATTAATTAAGGTAGATTTAAATCTAGGGCTTTTTTTCCACCCAATCTATAATCAGTTGAGTCTCCCATGCCACCACTACAAAACCAAATGTATGTACAGCCAGAAATGGATCGTGCACCGATATTGTTCAGTAATACAGTTCTTTAACACCTATTGCCATTATTCTCTAACAAATGTATTTTCTGCACATAAAATGTGGGACCAATTGTTTTATTTTGCTTGGTGTAAAATTAGCAGTTGTTAGACAGCAGTCCAAATTTTTAATTAAAAATCACATGTTGTTCTTGGGAGGGGCGGGGGATGAAGAGCTTAATTTCACTATTTGTTTTTGTTGCTATTTCACTTAAGGAAGTGAGCAGAGATATAAAAACCTATGTATAGTTCCTGAAGGCATAACTGTGATAATCAAAGATGATGTGGGGAAACAATTCTAAATGAACTTGAAATTCAAGTTCTCAGAAAAAAAAAGACCTCTGAAAACTTAGCATCACTCTAAAAAGAACCCAAACAATTCATTACTTGACTGTTGAAATATCAGCTTTCTTTTAATAGAAATTGTGGATGTGATCCACAATTGAGAAGAACTATTTGAAACAGAATAGATACATTTTGTTATAAAGGTGCCAAAATTATAGTAAATACTAGTGTGAATCATTAATTTAATGGCTGAAAAGCCAGCATCAGGTCTGTGAAAGGTTATGTGAGTTCCCTTTGCCATGTGTATCACTAGTTGGAGCTGTGGCAGGATAAAAAGATTTCTTGCGGGTACCTGAAGCTGGAGCATTTGTACATGTGTTCTTGGGAGTGTTGTGTATTGACCAGGTCAGTAACTAAGTCTTTCAATTTGCCATGCTTCCGAGCAGCTGTTACTCATAAGTGAAAAGCATTTGCAATGCTCCCTACAGCCATTTGTTTACCTTCAGGCTAGAGGTGGCAGGGTTCTGTGTGAAGTGTGTGTGATTAGCAATTATGTTACCATGATATATGATAATGGGTTATCAGTGAAATGAAAGTAAACTAGGTAAATAATCTATAAAAGGCAAACACTGCAGGCACTTTAAGAGCTGGATAATCAGTTTAAAGAAAAAAAATCAACTCCCCTTTTTTTATGAAAAGCCTCTATAATTGCTCTCTTTGGAGTTCTTATTGTCTGTTTGATAAATAATAAATATCGAACAGGGCAAGCTAATCATCTGTGAGACACCCAAATGCAAAAAGTATTTAAGTGAAGCTAAATATTGTAGATTTTGATGTGAGCATAAATTGAGAGGAAAGGATAAATACCACATATAACTCAGAATTGTGTTTCACTGCTTGTGCATGTTAAGAGGAGATCAGTGGACTTCGGGACTGATGGAAGTTCTCCTTCTTGCTCTGCTAGAGTCAGAGGGAGTCCTCCCATCCCTGCTAAATGTCAGGCTGCCACTTTTTCCGTTCCCATTATTCCTAATATGCCAGTGTATATACCCCCACATACACACCCTCTGAACATGGCTGGCCATAAAATGATCAATATACATAGGAGAACATCACCTTTAGCTGTTCAGGCACCACATACCGACAAACAGCACTCACATAAGGATAAGCTGTATGTGGCCCAATGCTGTTCTTACTCACTGGATAAACAGGCTCAAACTCAAACACAGAGGTCTCTCTGGAAGGTCTCCTTCGACCTATGTTCACACCCGTATCCAGTTTCAGACCTATAATCTCTCTCTTAATTTCCTTGCTGGGTACTCAAGCTTGAAATTTGTTAGCATCTCACATGCATGCACACACAAAGTAGATGACACTCTCATGCAGAAAGAGGGTTTGGAATAGGGTTTAATAAGAAGAGAGGATGAACTGCCATGCTCAGGCACCAGACTTGCACCTGCTTGTGTACAACCAGCTGCTTTCTTCCTCCTCTTCTCTCCTCTTTGCTGTTCATGCTACTTCTGATATGCTGTGATCCCTCCCTTTTTCATCCTTGTCTCCTTGCAGATAAACAACCTGCCCCCAATTTCTTTTGCCTTTTAAGGCCAATGTTGCTATATCCGTTCCCCAGTTTGGTATTTCTGGTGTTACCTAAAATAATCTGAGACTCATCGTAGTCTTGAGATGTTTACCAAAGTTCTGCTGGCTTAGCTAGACTCTGCTCCCAGAAAGATTTCCATTGCTCCTCCTTCAGCTATCCATGAAGTGTTTCTGTTTCTCCCATAACTCTCCCTTGAACTGTTTGTGAAACCAAGTTTTTCCTCATGGCAGTACTTATTATTTTTATTAATTTCTTCTTATGGCTTTTCTCGTGTCCATCAGATTCTCACATGATGTTCAGAAGTTTCTCTTGCTCTCCTCAGCTTAACCTCACTTAAAGACCCAGCTACCTGCCCACATGCTTCAACAATGCAGTTTTTCTCTTTTGTTACAGGAATATATGAGTTGTAGCCTCCTTTTCCTGAGTTTCACCTAGTTTTCAGTCCCCGTAGTTTGAGTAGCCTGTACTTAGGCTGAAGAAGACACTCAGGCTGTCATTGAACCAAACAATTTTACTCTTCTGCTTAACTGCTCCATATGGACACATGTGAACTGGAAGTCGGACTTATTGCAAGGTGGGGTAGGAGGTTCACCTGTCCAGAAAGAAAGAATCAGGAAAACATAGCTGCAGCTGGCAGCTTCTATGAATGCATAGGAGACAGATCCCTTCTCTTGTTTGTAAACAGGCATGAACTTAAAGTTCATCTGCAAGTTATTATCCTAGTTGTCAACGCTCATGACAGAGTGCTGACAGAAAATTGATTAATGTTAGAGGAGACCAGCAATGCTGCTAAATGTTCCAGATATTTCTGTAATTGTAACTTTGCATGGAAAAAAGTCATTATCTGACTTCACTTTCCTACCTTTTGATTTTGATAAATTCCAATTAAATTATTACAAAACAGCTACCTGCTAGGCCTTCAGAAACTTTACAGTGCATTGTCAGTAAACAAAGGAAAAATAGAAAATCTAGAAAGTTGTGACATCATTCTTACCCTCTCTTCATGCAACATCAGACAGTATTGAGGAATTTCTGAAGAAAAACTTGAGGCTGGCCTTTATGGATTTTACCTCAATTGGTAACTGGCAGATAATGTGACACTGTTAAGATAGACTTGAGCTCCTTAACTTTATCACAAAATAGTGCCACTGGTATAATCCAGGCAGAATAGCTCTTTCTATGCCATAACCCAGACCATTCTTAATGACTACCTGGCCTTTGTGGTATGTGATGATTAGTATTAGGAGTTATGGATTATATTATCAAAACTTGAGGAAATTTAGTTATTTACAGTCTGTGTAGGTAAAAGTGTAAAAAGATTAAAGATCAAAATCTGAGAGTTGAAAGATTATTTCACTCTTCTACTTTGATCCTTGGAAGTGCAATAAGGGAATTGGTGTTTGACTTCCCAAAGAGCTTACAACCCTTTTGTGTAGGAAAGTGAAAGGGCTGTGGGTGCCTCACCCTTGCATTCAAAATAGTATATGTGAAAGGGAATACACCACAGATACACTTATAGCCAAGAATTTTTACTTCTAGCTTAATTGTAGTCATAATCAAATCTACATACAAACCCCAATTATTATTAGCCTTTTGCAATAATAATACTTGTAGTCCAAAATAATACAGAAAAGCTTTAATACTACCTTTAAAATGGTTACACAAGCTGTTAGCCATGTTCCTTGGTGTTATGCCAGCTCTTCCCACATGCCTCTGTGCTCTGACGCTGAGAGTTTCAGGCTTCCTGGAGCAGAGTGGTGGTGAGATGCTGCAGCACGTCAGTAGCACCTGGGAAACATTTCATGCTGATGGAGACAGCCACTTATTCCTTATTCCTGAGGGTCTGTGAGGGCTTATTTTTTTAATGGAGGGATGATATTTGAATCTCCTGAAAGGTTTCTGAATGATCCCTTTTGAAAATTTCTGTGTCTAAGCATCCATGTGAAAGGAAAAGCATTTTAAAAGTCTGGAAAGACTGTGAGATGATAATGCCTACAGCACTTGCAAGTTGTGCTTATATTCCCTAGTCTTTAAAAGCTTATGTTGTGGGTAAGCACGTGTTTCTGTCCTACTTGCTGACAGTAAGTTTGCTGAAACTAATTATTTGGGGTTGGCATTACAAAACCAAGCTTTCATATTCAGGGCCAATGCTGCCTCTTATTTATGAGTGTCCTGGTTTCAGCTGGAATAGAGTTCATTCTCTTCCTAGTAGCTGCTGTGTCTTGGATTTAGTAAAAGAATAATGTAGATAACACATATTGGTTTAGCTATTGTTAATTAATGCTTATATTAAGTCCAGGACTTTTTCAGCTTCCCATAGAAGCTGAGAAGGAGCATAGATGGGACAAGTTGGCCAAAGGAATATTCCATACTATAAACGTTATACTCTGTGTATAAATGGGGGTTGGCCTGGGGGCAGGAATCTACAATTGCTGCTTGTGACAGGCTGGGCAATTGATGACTGGTTGGTGAACAATTGCATTGGATCTCTCATTTTGTAAGTTCTTTTACAATTATTATTATTGTTATATTTTTCATTACTGTTGTATTTAACTGTCTTTATCTCAATCCATGAGGGGGTTTTCTTTGTGTTCCTCCCCCCCCCTCCTTCTCCCTATCCCTGCTCTAGCCAGGAGGACTGAGTTAATGACTGTGGGGTCCGAGTTGCTGGCTGGGGTTAAGCCATGACAGATACAAACTTCATATGTTTTATTAGTGGTAAAGAGTGAAAATGAATTCTGAAATAATTGGATAACTTCTTAATTAGGAGTTTGAAAAGAGCTTTTATAACTATGACATTTCTAGGACTTTTCTCTTTAAACTTGAACCAGCGCTTTCTGAGTCTCTTATGTAGTTTTAGCTAGACTAAACGCTTGAGTTACAACTCTGAAAAGGTAATTCAAAGGAGGAAACAGCTTTCTCCCCCTCTCCCCATGTTTATTCTTCAAATCAAAACTCTTTTTAGTCCTGTTGGTGGTAGTCTGCTGAAAATTTTGAAAGTAGGACATGAAGAGAGGTGTTTTACACTTTTGTTCTTAATAGTAGCTTATTTGGGTCTTGGGTGTTGCAGAGGTCATCACACCTGATTATTTTAATTGTAAGTTTTGCCATACACTGTAAATGTAGCTGTTTTACTAAACCCCTGATTTCAGAAATAAAGGAACAGACAAATCTTAGGTTTCACTAAAAAAACATTCTTCTGATGCCTGCAGCTGAGGAGAAAAATTTGAAAATATCTTCTGTGCTGCAGAACTGTGAAGACAGTCTGAGAAGAAAAAGCCTTCATTCTTCCCCTTTCTTAAAAATGTGGTCTCTGAACAAGCAGTCTGCCCAACATTCCTGGTTTGGAATTTCCTTACTGTGGTACCTGTGGAAGCTTATACTGCTCCTATCCCTTTATATAATTAGTGGGTGAAATTTCATACTTGGAAATGATTTGCTTTCTACGTTGTGTATCTTCTTTTGTCTTAGGACTGCAATTGTATTAAAATATTGAAAACAAACCTACCTTTCAAAATATCCCTACGTATTTCCTCTTTTTATTCGCAATGAATACTACTATTTTATATATTGCTTTTTATAACTAATTCTATGTCAGCTTTAAATGTCTGTTTTAATACTGATGAAGGTCAGGTGAACTTACCTTGTGACTCCCACATTAGTAGCAGTATCTGTGGAGTTGGATTGTGCCATGCTGTTGTTGGATACAAATGAAGAGTTCACTTTTCTCTGGCCCTGACTTTTATCAAATGTTAATTGCTACTCTACATACATATTTTTGACAAGGTCCAAATTGATCAGAATCTTGGATTATATCTGCCTGCACCTTTTCTTTAAAATAAATGCACTGAAAATACCAAAGGGCTTCTAACTGAGGTTTAATAAAACATCAACTAGAACAAGGTGTGGCTTTTTAAAGAAATTTAAAATCAACTTGTGACAGCTGGAAACAAAAGTAACTGGAACCAGTGTCTCCCTGCTTGTTCTGCCCTTGTAGAGCAGGCTTTTTACCCCATGGCCTTGCTCTCCAAGTGATTTTCAGTTCTTCACACATCCACCTCTCGATCTTTAGAAGAATCACTTTGTCTGCCACCTCTGAAAACTTGGTGATACATCTGCTCCCTGTATCTTCTCAGGAGTCTTTCAGTGTGCACCCTTTCTGCAAGTTCCTTCTGTGCTGCGTTGCTGTTTCTGCCTGTCTTGCACTCCAGAAAGCTTTCCCCAGCTGAGCATCCTCACTTCCTCTCAAGGCCATCTCTCCACCTATCCAGCAGGTCCCTCCTAATACAACACAAGCTCAGCCATTCTTGTTGTGCACATGCATCCTTACAAACAAAACTGAATGTGCACTAAGTTACAAACAATCAGAAAAAAGATGTTACCCTTCACAACATGTAAAATAGACAACAGACATGCAAATCCAAAGACCTGTTCATCATCATTCCCAAAAGTTTTTGAAGTGTTTTACATCAGTTAAAGGTAATGTTGTTATAATGTAAAGTGATTTGGCATAGCTTACCATTTTTGGCAAGTGTCTCCTGTAGGAAGCGTGGAGTTATATCCCACACTAACATCCTGTTGGACAAGATGAAATGCTGAGGGAAACATCACATAATACTGTTACATGAGAAAGTGTTTAGGTTAACATTTTTATAAGTGTTTATTAGGCAGACCATCTTGCTTTGAATTTATTAATTTTTTTCCTGAACCAAAGATGGTAATGCTTTGGCCTCACAGGGCCCTGTACATATTTTGTTCAACAAAACTAATTTTACTGATACATCTCCCATTTAATATGTATATTATAAGCACTTGGAAACAGGATCTAATTATGCCTGCTGACAGGCATTTCAAATGTCTGGCAAATGTATGAAAATACTTGCGCGTGTTTTTGTGTTGTGCTCAATTTTAACAATAAGTACAGGTTATCTTCTGATGTTTTATAGTCTGCCGTTATCTTTTCACTGTAGATTGAGTGTGTGTGTCATAACTCACTGAAACCATACTACACAGAATATAAATACTCCAGGCAGAACATGTCCTAACAGTAGCTTAATTGTAAAACTTTGAATGTCCTGTGAAAACAAAGTTATGATTTTAGGCCATAATCAGAGTTCAGTCCTTCAGAAGAGAATGTGGTAACTGGCAAGATTTTCTAGCTTAAAGTTTCTTTCTTGTTTCTGAATTTCCATATATCTCACCTGCATGTTGGAAGTGTGTGTGTGGGGGGAATATATTTACAAGTTGTTAGGCTCTCAACTGGAGGTGAATGTAGATTCTGTTCATCTCCTGTATTTGAGACAAACAGATGTGATGCCCAGGATAACTTATGCCATTACATTAATAAGATTTTAGGCCTTTGCTGACTAGCTTGGGTGGAAGGCACTGCTGGAAAGGCAGTGAGGACGGAGTTGTGCAGGGCATCGCCAGCTGCCCTAGCACTTCCGAGCATCAGTACAGCTAGGTCATAGGAGATTAACCTACTTCTTATCTAGGGGCACTGCAGTAATCAAAGCTAGTTAGTGTGGTCGTATAGCATAACTGCTACTATCCATATGAATGCTCTGATTTTGCTACTGCCATTGCAACACTAGCAAAGCAAAAATGAGATGTTTGTATAAACAGACTGACCCAGCCAGTGAGACAAACGCCACATGCAAATTGGTGACTCTCCAGTGACTAGCACTGAAGCCAAACTTTTTTTCTAAGAGTTATCCTATCCCCATACTCGAATCCTAAGTTCTGCTTAAAATTAATTGCTCTGATGAGGTAGGAAAAAGTATACTTTGCTCATAGTTGTTAATGTAAGAGTTACTACAGGAAAGGGAGGAAAAAAAAAAAAAAAGACACCCCCCTCCACTTCCAAAAACAGAGATGTAATTAGTTTTTATTGATATAGATGGCTTGTTTTATGTTCTTTTGAGGTTAACTACACAAACCTTCAGATGCAGTTTCATAGTGCTTAGCTCAGCTCCAAATCCAGTAGACAATAAAAACTGGTGAAATGTGATTGTATTAAATAAGTTTGAAGTTCTGCTGCTGCTGCATTATTTTTTTTTAATGTTTAGAGATATTTGTAAAAATGCATGCAGACCAGAGAAGAACTTGGAAATCCAGTGAGGCATGTGATTGCATGACAAAAATGAGTGCGTAATTGGAGATGGAATTTGTGCAAGATTATGTTATTCATAAATATTTTGTGTTTCTACTTTCTAGATGGCTAGCTAGAGTTATACTGAACTACTTCCATGCTCAGATGTCCTGACCATGATTATTGCATGGAGACTATGTACACCTATATAGTTAGTTTATCACATAATTGGCGGCCTAAATGTCAAGCTTTACAGAGCTGATTAAGACCTTAGGCCATGACAGAATATTGGGTTCTTAAGTTTCAAAACCCTAAAACTATATACCCTTGCTAGGTAAAGTATTTCTCTTGCAAGTGATTATTTTTTCCCTTGTGAATATATGAGTGGTAACTGCAAAGTTAACTGGGCCTCACCACTATGGAAATACCACCCTTTAGGATGCTTCTAATCAAGCTACTTAAAGAATTACTGATAAATACTGTCAGGAGCAGAACCGAACCAGCACAGCAATATGGCTTCAGAGGAGTACCGCCAAATGGATGCATATGTAGACTTTGTTACATTGTGAACAGTAAGATCTAGCAGAACAGAAGATTAAAAGTGTGGTGTTCTTAAATTCTGATATGAGCTAATGTCTTCTAGTCAATATAATTAATGCAACGTTTAGTTTAAATGAACATTAAAAATTTGTAGGATCATGACTTTATTTAAAGCACTGTACAGCTAGTATACAGACCCATGTTTTGGCAAAAGACAAATATGCATGATTTACTTCAGTTTAACAAGGAGTTAATTTTATAAAAATACCATTCAAATCAGAAAAAAAAAAACCAACCTTCAAAACTATTTCATTTGCTTTCTGGAAACTGCACAGTACCTATCTGTCTTCTAGACTTTAGAAAAAGTCTGAGTTTTTTTTTTTAATTGGAAGGGAGGGGTATGAATTCAGTTTTAAGGAGTCTACTTTTGGGCAAGAATAGTTGGAACAAATGGATGCTAATGCTCAGTTCTGACTGATCTTCAAAAAAACTTCCCAGAATGGTAGTATAAATTTACGTGGAGGTACTTTATTATCAAAATCTTTCAGGTATTTCTGTTTGTATGACATCAGAATAGCATCTTAAGACTGGACTATGGCAGAAGAGCATGAAGGTTTACACTTAAGTGCAGTGTGACACTTCTGGCTATTTGTTGGACGTGGAAGTCAGAGTCTTCTGGAATAATGAATGATGTTATTCTCATTGTTACAGGCAATATAGGTATGGGGTTCTTGATGTTTGTCCCTGTTGTTGGTTTTTTTGGTTTGTGGTTTTTTTTTTTTTTTTTTACTTCCATGTTTTTCTGTAGATTACTTTCTGTCTCTTTGTGTTTTAAGTCATGCTTAACTGTAGTGTTCAAGACAGGAGAAGCAACATATTGTGTTGAGTTGTTGGATGCCAAAGCCAGCTCAGGCTGGGTGACTGCTGTGCTTGCCCAGTTTTTCCTGTGAGACTCATCCTCCATTGGTTCAGGTCGTTCCTGCTATAGTAGTTCCTATAACGTACAACTCAAATCAAGGGTTATTTTCCCCTAAGGTTAAATCTCGAGGTACACACTGGATTTCCTCATCATCCTGCATTGTGCACCACATGCATCTATGTCCTCTAGTGAAAGCAATCCCATGAATGCATTTGCCTTTTCCAGAGGGAGGAGCAATCCAGTCAGTTCTGAATGTGGGCTATGGTGACCTTATCTCCATCCAGAGTCCACAGGGACTTTGTTTGGGCAGGGCCAGGTCAGCATATCTTCTAGTGTTAACAAGCAGGTGGCTTCTGCTAAATTTGCTGAAGATGCAACTTCAAGATTTCCAAGGCACACAAGCACAGTTAGCTTGGACATAATTTTGCTACGCTCCTTTGAATCTGGAGACAGATCAGATGGTTGTTTACAGTGCTTATCTCTGCTCAGCTACATCCTCTTTGTGACTCCTCCTGGATATTGCAATTATTAGCTTAATCTTGTAGAAAGAACAATTCCATGAAGAAAGAACTTAATTTAAGGAGTTAAGAGTTCTTTCTTGGCTGCTGATGTAGATTTCAAGGCTACATGAAGTGAATGAGAACATACATAGCCCAGTGCATGTGACCCAGAGCATGTATGTTTTACTGTCTGACTGCAGTCTTCTAAATCCCTCTGATAAACCTCAACTTCAATTTACCATTTTTAAAGCTAAAATTTTAAAATACTTGGTGTTTGTGTTTTTTTTCAAATTAAAGTTTTTGGCAGCCATCTTTGATTGTGGTAAACTTTTTATAATAGTTCTGAGGAAACATCCAAGTACTCCTTTAACCAGAGGGAGTTTCTCCAGGCAGGGGACTCAACAATGAATTTTCAGTCGATCATGTGTTTTGACCGCAAAAAGAGACACTCGGCATCTTAAATCTTACTGCTGCCGCTCTGCATGTGCAGGGGGGTTCTCTGCATACACCCAATGCAAGTTGGATTCTTCAGTTGACTAATTTCAGCAAAATTCTTCCCAAGAATCTGACTCGGGTAGAATGGAGAAGTTGTTCAAGGCAGCTTGATATGTTTTCTTGCAAGACTTGAAGCAGAGGAAGAGTTGCGCTTGTGGATTTAGCAGTTTCTAGGGACTGGAACACCCAGTTTGTAATTTATTAGGCAGTATGTAGAGACTGATTTCTGCTAGAATTCTGCCAGCAAACTGAATGTGCCATTAATTTCTAATTTCTGTCGTCTTTCAGCAGTGTCCAGTAGGTGGCACAAGTACACAAGGAATTTGCACAATCCTTTTCTTATCGGAGTTCTTTTATGTTTGATTCATTTCAAGGATTGTAATTCAAATTTAGTCCAGATCGTTGAAGTGCTCGCACTCTTTTATGCATATGTATCTCAAAATTTATCTTCATTAGGTATGTGTGTCTGTTTTCTTTTTATGCTCTTATGCTTATCCTTTCATACCAGTTGGATTCTGCGATAGACTGTAGAGAGGAAAACAAAATGTTTTCTGTCTATATTCATAAGGGATTTCTGTCTATATTCATAAGGGATCCCTTGGGAACAGTGGCAGGTAATCTCTCGCATTGCTGTATACTAGGATCATAAAGGAAATGTGTTTTGTCTGGAGATAATTGTCTTTCATGAGGAATCAGAAGTTTTATCTTAACTCTACCTTCTGCATCTTTTTTTTTTATAGATCACTTGGTATTTATTTTGAAACTATTTAGCTTTTCCCTTTCTTTACCATGCTATGAAACTTACTACTACAATTTTCAGACTAAAGTTCCTGATTTGTATGATAGTAGGAAGTTATTCCTTTTGCACACTTAAACTGTTGTTCTTATTCAGAGGAAAATCCCTAGAAATTTCATCCATGTGTAAGTCATGTGTGAGGCTGATTTGAGACTTTAAGAATGGTGATGCTTTCACTTCCATTTTTACTGTCTTCTGTAGCAAAATGCCTACACGTTGAATATATAGTTTTTCGGATTGTCATCCTTACTAGTTTCCCTGACAAAACTAAAGTATTTAGTTTTCTACTATAAAACAAGGAAGTACACAGGGAAGAATTTGGGTTATAATTTTATTTTACATGGAGCTGAGCACAGACAGAACACTTTAATTACAAGGAACAGAGAAAAAGCTGTAATGGAGATATTGCAGATATACAGTCAAGGAATATTGGATATCAACTGTTATAATATTTATCCATTATTTGTATAATTATTTGCATTTTCTCTGATTACCAAAATAAGAAAAAGAATTGTTGTCTTAGTAGTATGTAACTGATAAAGCTTTGAGAGTCTGTAACACAATACACTGGAAAAAGAGAACAGCACACTTTTTTACATTAGCATGCGTCTGCAATGTAAATGCATAGTATTTACACTGTATTTACACTATCCCAGTCTACTTGCTTCAGAATCTTCTTTATCTCAGGGTATATTATAAGACCTCATTCTTCATGCCAAGAGGCATTTAGATATGGTAGCCATATTTCATCATTTTTAGATAAGGAAAGAGACCTAATCTAGTTTTAAGGAAGCCAGTCGTTATGAGAGAAAATAAATGAAAGAAGGTCACCGAAAAGTTATTGTAGAGCTAGTCTTTACTTCTTTCTGCAAAAGCTTTTTCTCATGTGGGTGAACTTCATGGGCTCCTCCTGTATTGGAAAGCTTCAGAGGCAAAGCTGTACGTGCAGTTTGTGCTGCTGCCCTTGAGTAGCAAAGGCGCGAGGACTACTCAGTTGAATTGTGGCATCAGGCTTGTAAAAATGTGTTGCCAAAACAGAACCCAGTCTCAAGTATCGTGTTGCTTGGCTTGTAAAAATGTGAAGACAGCTATCATACTGTTTTTAATTTACTCGCTTGGCCTGTAACTATGATAGTTCCCGTAACACTGTGTCAGTAATGCTTTCCTTCAGAATACCAATGCGAGATACAGCTCTGGTGGCAGCTGCTGCTGCATTTTTCCTTTCTTTTCTTTACTTGCATCTGAATGTCATGTGATGGTTCCTTGGACAAGCATATCTGTGTTTTAACTGACATTACTATATGAATGCTCCTCCTTTAATAGTTAAGAAACGTGGAGGATGGGGTCTGAATATGATGGGTTTTTAGAAATTAATGCAATGGGGTCTTATTGTAAGCCATCTAGCTCTTTAAGTAAGAAGAAGCTACCTCCAGGTGAACTAAACCACATTACCAGATCCTAACCTTCAACTTTGTTTCCTTGTTACTTTTGCCTTCAAATAAGAAAACAGTCACACAATTGACTATAATAGGTTTTTGACATAACTTGTATTTGCCTGAAACTCCTAACAAAATCCCCATTAAAATAAGAAAAGACAATCAGGTGGTCTGTGCATTAGCAGTTATTAAACCTCAGTTTCACAAAAATGAAACAGTGTAATAGCATCTAATAATTTTAATTTTCTCCTTGATGCTTGCTAGAATGATGAAATTAGTTCATAACTTGTTTACTCAAATAGTACTAAAAAAGAAGCACCTCTG
>KZ505680.1:1189630-1200753 GCA_002844005.1 Limosa lapponica baueri | reverse complement strand
ATTTAATGTTGGGATATTAAATGAGTTATTTAATATATCTTGTGTATGGAAAGGCATGTTAATATGGAAAGATTTCATACTACTATGAAGAGTTTTATTTCAAAACTATATTTAAAATGGTGATTTTTGTACTTTCAGTGTTTTCTACAAAGACTAAAAACCCAACGAGAAAAATTCAGTAAACTACACCTTGTTATATTGATCATTTTTGTTACAAATATGTGTAAAATTGCTATGTTATTATTTAAGTATATTTCAGACTAATTTTTCATGCACTTCTTGCAATGGCTCCCAAAATTATTTGGTGTTTGCTGAGAGAATGTGAAAGAAAAACACATCCGTTATCCATTCTCATCATCCTTGAGGAACTGGGTAGTTGCTTGGTTTTCTTAGACTCCAAGAGAGTGTTTTTACCAGTCACAAGCAAATCTTCAAGCTAAAGCTTTTCCTGACGCAAGGATTAATTACTGTTAACTTTCCTGTTAACCCTTACAAAATTTCACTTCATGTTGTGAGAAAACAATGGTATTAAGTGTTAGATTGAGAGTTTTCCCTGTCATACAAAATAATGTCCTATCTGGACAGCTGCAAAAGCTTTGGCAATTTTCCAACAGTTTTTTCCAACAAATGTTATTTGCAGACCAATCTGATTTATCAATCTGATAAATCAATCTGATTTACCAGATTCATTTGTATCAGAGGAAGTGCCTATCAAATAGAATATTTTGGAATAAGTATTTTTGGTTTTCATTGAATTTTCTCAACTACCTTTTCAAAGCAATAATGAATAAAATGAGTGGATTGTCTCAAGAATTGTCATGGAGAAGAAATTGGTTACAAATACTGTGTTAGATGGAAAAGATTTATTGTGGCCAAATTAAATCCTTGCTAATGTAAAATAATCTTCTAGCAGATGAAGCACTTGCTATCGCTTTCTTATTGAGTGTGACCTTAGTAAATGGGCCAAGAAAAACTTACTGTATAATGTAGCAATGCCATGATGCCCTTCTAAAAAACTTTCCATAAATAAGACAAATTATTTTAAAAAATTAAATTTTAAAAAAAGAACACCAGGTGATTTCTAGAAGTTTTGTGGTTTTTAGGGTAGGCTTTTGTTCCTTCAAATGGTGATAAAGATAGCTGATCTCATATAGCATAGACAGCAGTGACTTTCCATGTCTTCCCATCAGCCATAGCAGGAAATGATGATACATTAATAATACACTGGCACAAAATTACCATGCTTAGATTGAAATCCAACCCACTAATTTTGTTTGTTCTGATTGTGAAATGGCCGAAATTTCTATTTAGCAGACATCAGGAGTTCAAGGACTTCTAGTTAGTTTATCAACAGGATGCTCTACAGAATAAGAAAACTTGATGGGCAACTGCCACACAATGACATGAGTATGTAAATTTGGCTACTTAGGACCAAACTTTGGTCATACTGATAGATTAATGGGCAGGATAGACCCCTAATGATGAGAAATTTTATAGTGAAATATGCATAAATAAAATGAACAGATGTTGCTTTTTCTGTTAGCAGTCAAGCAGAAGCATTTGCACACATGTTCTGCAGTTAGATTACTACACAAGTTGCGTATTCATACTCTAAGAACATTATTAAAAGACTGATAGGTAGCTTAACTGAAGAAAAACAGAATTTATGTCTCCTCTGCAATAAAAGTTATTAGTAAAGAAGTACAAGCCAGTATCTTTGAAATCATATGAATGCCTCAGTGACCCTGCAGGTCAAGTGCTTGAGGATTCCCAGTCACCAAGGATAGAGCAGATTCCCTACAGGTGAGGCATTTGGTTACCTTTAGCAAAAGTTCTGTAGGGTTTGCATGTTCTGTTGTGCATCCATCTGATGTGAAAGTTAGGGGCACACCTAGCTCCTAACTGGGAATAACAACTAGAAATTTAAATGGAGTTCCCAGATAATTAACAATTGTCTACTAACAGTTGACCAAAATGCATCTGTTCCTGGCTCATGATGTGTTCCCCGTCATCAGTGAATGATGGAGTTAGTTGCCAGTCTTTGTGTCAGAGGTGCATTGCTGTTGCTCCCAATCTGGGTAAGAGGTCTCATTTGACAGAATAAAGTACATGCTTCGTTGCAGAGAGAAGATAAAGGAATCAGAAATAGGGTTATTCTCCAGTTCTTATTCTGTCTCAGATCCATACTCCTGAAGATAAAAACATTAAAGGACCATCACCTCCTCCCCCTATCAAGGATTCTGTGAGCATTGCTAATGGGTGCATCACTCAGAGAGGAAACTTGGGTTGGTAGCTACATTTTAACAGAACTGCAAGACGTGCCCAGCGTCTCATTAAACACTTCAGTTTGACTTCCTTGCCTCAGACAATGCTATTACTGGCAGTGATGCTTGCTTCACTGAACTAGGAAAACACAGAGAAGAGCGTGATTTGCTTTGTTTGTTTGTTCTACTGTTCCAGTTGGATTAAGCTAAATTATTCTCATCTCAGTGACTTGCTCCAGATATAAAAGGACTGTGATTCTTACGCTGGTGAGAAACAAGAACATTACCTCTGCTCTGGAATATCTCTTATTTTCCCCCTCTTATGCGTAGTGTATTCCTCTGATGTTTGGTAGTTAAGTGAATCATAAAGTTTTCATGCTCTGCAGTCGGTATATTCATATGTAAAACTACTACTATGCTTGTCATGAAATTGTAATAGGACACAGCACTTACCACAGCTGTGGACTTTTTTCCAACCATCTGAATCTCCAGGTGTGCCCTTGAATTGACAATAACAAGGTGATGTGCTACTGTTATACTTTTACTGTATTTTTATAATCTCGTCATCTGAGAAAATTGTTTCATAGGAAGGAGTTAATATAGATACCTGTTCCTAACGTTTTCCTGCATTTACATGATTTTACATGTTAGGAATTTCATGTGAAAACATATAAAGGATACAAATATAGATGTAATATAAAGCTCCATTAACTTTATGGATTAAAATGGTAAATTTCAAGCAAGTAATAAGATCTCTTCTAGTTCAGATTAATAAAAATATTCTATAAAATTCAAAGCAAAGCTTTTATATTACTGAACGTAGTTTCTGACTACTTAGTTTTTTCTGTGTCAGTGTAAATAATAATAGCATGTAATTACAACACTTGAATTTCACTTTGCAAGAAAGGAAAGAATGGAAAATATACATTTTCTGCCTTACAGAAAATTCACATACATGTGGGTTTTTTTCAGTCTCAAAAAACCCCCAACCAAACAACTTGGAATTCCATTATCTTTGTTAATATATTTTAAAGTGAAAGAGTCGTCAAGAGTGAAATTCACCTTATACAGAAGATCAGCAGCAGAAAGCCCTTCATTGCCACTACATTTTTAATACGGTTAGAGGAGGAAAGGAGACAAAGGGAATTTTGGGTTGCATTTAGGACTGTACCTATTTCCTCCCTGCTACATCTGTGTAGTTGTGGCTGTTGGCATTCGCAGTTAAATGGACTTCTGCTGCCACTTTTTCAGATCCTCCAGAGGACATTTGGGCTACTCTGCTTCACGCCACCACTGCTCAATGACTTCCAAATCCCATTATCTTGTAGGATTTTATCTCTGCAGGTGTGTTTTTAGCAGTGTTATATTTAATAAACTCTACAATGGAAGAAACTAATTTGAAAGAAATGAGCAGATTTTGGGGTGTACTTATTTTGCTTGATTTCTATTAGTCTGCTTAGGCATTGGAGGTTTTGGGAGGGCTTGTTAAGGGGTTTCTTTATATTGATAACTAATACTGCAAGTGATACAGTGAGCCTGCCTTTTAACTATTCAAATGGCATGTTTATTGTCACCACATCACATTTGTACAAATCATGCTTTTTTAATATAATTTCTGAAATTAATCGTAAGATTGTCTAATTTATAGCATAGACACTTGGATGGGGAACAATTTCTAGTGATACACTGCTTTCTGATGGGTGATGGGAAGAATCAGTGTCTTTTCTCCTTTTTTTTTTTTTCTTACACGTGTCCGTATTTATGCATCATCTGCCAAGAATGGAGTATGGAAACATGTTGTAAGTGAACTACTGTCCTTCCTATAGTTACCATTACAGCCCTTGAGGTTGAGAAAAGTTTGCATTTTTGAGACCAGATTGAGGTATTGAGTCTGTGGAGATTTGGCTCTTTCCTTCCTTGCGTTCACTGGCTTTTGGAAGGATTTAGGCTTAACCATAGAATTTTAGTGCACAGGCTCTTAAAAATAAATCTCCTCATAAAATGTATACAAATATAAAACTGTATCGAGTTGCTAGGAAGATGTCACTGGCAGGCACTGGGGAAGTTTCAGACTGGACTCAGCACAGATGGGAACTGGATTCCAGATAACAGACAGGGTCCTCCTCACCCCTCAGTCACCAAACAAAGAGAGTCATTGAAGGAGACCAAGCTGTCCCTTTGATCCCTCAGCTTTTATACTGAGCATGGGGCAGATGGGATGGAACACCCTGTTGGTCAGTTTGGGTCACCTGACCTGTCCACTCCTCCCCACAGGTACAACCCCCCCATGGGTAACCAACCAAGTCAGCTGACCCCGGTTGCCACGGCAACAAGTGTACACCAGGGCCCCTCTCACTGAGCAGAAAGTTTGTTCTGCTCCATCCCAAACCAGGACATTTGCATGTGAGACTATATTTAAAAAATGTGAATTACATATCTTGGGCTTAGCTTTTATTTGCAAGCTACAGCATTTTTATCTTACCATAATTTACTACACTACTTTTCTGTAAAGTAGCTAGTGTCTAACTCATGTAAGAGCTGAATCTCGTAGACCACACCGGGAATTGCTGATACTCTATTAATAAAGTGGATTTTTCTTATGAATGTGGCATTTTAAACTATGAAATCTAGTGATGCATTTTTTTCTTTCAATGGTGAAATTTCAAGACTATAGAATTGCCAGTGTTAGTTGTCAAAATGTAAAATCTTTTGAGATACCTTTTCTTATATTTATGGTTTCATAATTTTTTAGCAGAAAATCTCTTCTTTTAAAACTTACAAATCTCACTCATAAGGTATTTAGGTCTGCAATTGTTGACCTGCTCTGGTTGGTGAGCACAGTAGTTCCTTCATGCTTTTCTGTTATGATGTTAGAAAAACCTGATTTTCCCAAGCTCCTTCAACCAAGCAGTAGACTGATTCCTTTGAAAATCTATAGATCTTTTAGTGAAAAACTTGAGCTTTAATAACAGTATAATTTTGAAAAATTGTATGTAGACTAGAAATTTTTAGAACCATGTACAAGCATCTTTTGACCAGAGGTAACAGAACAATATAAGTACCAAGGAACACTGCAATAAGTACCCCGATAGGAACACCAGAAAATCAGCAACTAGTTTCTGTAACTTTGTTATAGCATCTCCAGAAATGGCTTCAGAAATAAGCTTACCAAAATATGTTACTCTGTTTGAAATTCTACTTGCCAAAAGCAACCACATTACAATTTTAAGCTTGAGTGTCTGTTGGGGAAAGCTTTACAAAACAAAAATGGGGCCTAGCACCCCCAGGAACAGTCATAGCCAAAGAAGCTGTGTGTGTAATGGCAGCAGAAAACACTATTAACACTGTCATTACTGTTTAATAGAAGTACTGGAACAGCTCTTACCGTAAAGGTGAAAGAAAAAAATTTTATTCTAGTTATAAACATACCTGACAGTGAAATACTTTGACCAGTTATTTAATTTTAATTTTTCAATTTTAAAATAAGCTTTCTGGCATTTTTGTATCTCAGTAATGCCAAAGTATTTAATTATATGTATGTGTCATTGAGAAATTGGGAAGTTGGGAGAATTGGGAAGTTTAAAAAGTTATCACATAATAGTATAAACAAATAAAAATATCTGCTGTTATTTGCAATTGTACAAAGGCATTACATAGGAGTCATCATGCTATTAGAAGAGGTTTTTTTAAGGATAGGGCAAAAAAGTTATGAAATCAGTGAATGGTGGTCTTTCATGATGAACACCATGTCAACACTGTATTATACTCGGCCTCACTCTGTCCCTGGACATACCAAGTATTTACAGCAATTGTCAACAGTTTACATCTGATTCATTTCAAGGATTGTACTCATTATTTAACTACCTTCCTCATCCCTCCTATCTGTTAGTATCATAGTAACAGTGACTTGCTGTAGCTATGATTAATATCATCAGTTTATGTAAAAAAAAAATTATGAGCCTAGGTTGTTCTTTTGTATCACTACCCATGACTACAGCTTTGCAGTAGTTGTGCTGCTAACTCAATTTTCAGCACTGGAGTCTAATCTAAGACCTGTAAGTGGATAGACTGTATGCACACTTTGGAACCTTTTGGAAAGGTTCAAGTGCAGTGCTGGGGAAAAATCCCCAGGCTCTGATAACGTTAAAGAAATTTTTGGACTTCCAAGAATTAAAAATATAATGCGGTGAAAAATCTCCTATGTTTGGCAGATGTTTTCAGAAGGAAGCAAGCAATTTGGATTATCTCAAGCTACACGTTGATAATAGAGAAGATCTCAAATCCTGAGAAATTTGCAAAACACAGCACAAAGTTGCCATTTTACCGGTGATGTTTAACTCCCATTCAGAAAGCTTGTTCCTCTACATAAGCAAACAGCATCATGGCTTCAACTGCCCCACTGAAACTGAAGCAGACTGTTTGCTTGTTCATTCAAGCTTCTATTGAATAGTTCTGAGGATGGTGTAGGATTACATTGTCACCCTGTTTTCAAAATGGTTTTTTCCACTGTTAATGCCAAAATAAATTTTGGGGTGGGAAGTATTTGAATGTCCTAGATAACGGCCACCTTATGAATTCAATTTGAATCTATTATATTACTGTAATAAGACTAGCAAAAGCATAGTAATGTCCTATATCACATGAGAACTTGTGGCTTTTGTGTATTACGTTTCTTCTAATGCTGTTTAATCTTTATGTAGCTCACGTGCTCAACGGAAGTACTATTAGAGTAAAAGCAGGGACAAAGTTCCTTTTTTACTTTCTTTTAGACTTTTAATATTTTAATCAAGTAAATCAATTAGAATCGCTAAAAGGCAAGGAAAGAAAAAATAGCAATGCTAAATGTGCTACATTTAAAAGAAAGCATGTAATAGAAATCTGTTATCTAGTAGAAAGAAATTAGATGTGTGCATGAGTGCTTGTGAGTAGGTGTGTACAGAGGGAATGGTGAGAGACTAAGGAAATACCCATTTGTTTTTTCCACATAGACAAATTATGTTCCTACAGCCATTAACCAAGTAGACATATGGCATCATTTCACAGAGAAATTTATGTGTAGGAAATTCTTCATCAGTTCCCTGTTGTTCCTGAAAAATGCATTCAGGACAAGTGTTCTGTGAGCTATTGCAAAAACAAAATACTTAAAAATATTTTGAGAGGCCATGACGATTTATTCTAAGAAATAAACTAGATATCTTTAGAAATAATCATAAAGTTGGGGGGTTTTTTTGTAGAAATTTAGAAATTTAAAAGGAAATTCTCATTTGTCATGAGGCATGTATGCGATATGAAAGGGAATGAGGAAGAACAAAAACAGACTTAAGGAAATAATGATATTCTGGATCTGGAGATAGCAATAAACTGCTGGCTAGTATCACAACCAGTCCAGAATGATCCTAGGTAATTCTGTCATCCTTATCCTTGTACTAAATGACATCTTTACTCGAGAGAAAGGCAGACAGTCTGGAGTCCAGGAGATGATATTCAGAAGGCCAGCTATAGATTATTTATATGTATTCCAATGATTCTTTGAAAATACTGAATGTCTAATCAATAAGAATAAACATTTCTATATGCCATATTGGGCTCTGGATGTTTAAAACCACATGAGTTCCTGTCTGAAAATTCAGACAAAATTCCTATGTTTAAGAGACCATAAAATAATACCCAGTGTAGTGACAAGAGTTATTTGTCTTAATTCCTATATAAATCTCAAAAGTCAATATTTAATTTTTAAGCTATATTTATAGTAGTAATTTTATTATGGTTTTCTGGACTCATCTATGAAGAAGCAGCTGTAGAATGGGAGTAAATGTCAGAGCCAAAGGCTTATTTGATTAAACTATGGCAACAGCATTAATCTTCAAAAGGAAATCAAGATAATAGAGGGGGCTGGATGGACCAGGAGATTGATAATTGGTTAGAAAGCTTTTGACCTTTGAGCTGGTAGTTCAGATTTAAGCCAAGTCAGTAGTGACTGAAAATCATTACTCTCTGATAGCAGTGCAATTGCCATGTGAAATGGGTGATTGGTTTCATTCCAGTTCCTAGTGAACTGGTACTCTCATTGCAAAAATAGCTACTGCCATCGTCAGGGGTTTAAGGAAGGAAAGAACAAGGAAACTTCTTGACTTTCTCACCCTCAGAAGTACTTTGGGACGTGAGGGAGTGGAGAAGCTGCAGTCCACTGACACATTGAAAGCACCACAGCTACTATCAGGCTCTTGTTAAGGAATTAAAAACTTTGGATTCCTGTTTTGTCCACGTGACATCTCATTTCAATTAATAAAAATGAAAGTTTTGTGTAACAAAATGCTAAACACCTTTATAATGATATTTCTCATTTATAAGAAGTTGGATTGTTTTTCCTATTTGCAGTGGGAAAAAAATGTGTGGCAATAGAGATTTACTTATTTTTTTGTCAATTAACAGAAAACTGTTAAACAAGTACTTTATATGAATCTATTTGACCTTGGAGTTGTGCTTGATCTATTTTGAGTCAATAGATAATTCAAACCTGAATTGAGCAACTAAAGATTTACAACTGCTTGTCTATGTCAGGTTGTGTTTTTCCCTCCTTAATTGAATGACCTGATTTTAATAATTAATGCCACCTGAAACCAATATAACTTAATCCTGTAAGAAGTCATTTAGCTTGCTGGCAATCTCAAGGACCACAGAGAGTCATATTAAAATCATGGAGGATTACATTTGTTCTCCTCTCGCTCTTTTGAATAAAACTTGGTTACGTTTACCATATCCTTACCGTCCACTTCCTTTCATTCTTTTTACCTGTGAAGAATGTGGTGATGTTGCTGACATCGGCATGCTTCCTGACTTTTTTTTTTCCGGTTTGCTTCTTTCTTCAGTCTGTTTTCTGAGTCCTCTGCAAACCAGGAGGATGTTCTGTTGCTTCAGCATGCTTGTATTGCCATGTCTTTTATATGGCTTATGCTTAGATTAATAATGCTTTATCTATTATTGCCTATTTCAGTATCTTCCTTTCTTTTAAATCACTTTAAAGTTTGACTGTCTGCTATGTATTGTCACTGTAAGGTATTAAGTTCCATTTCTTTAAAAAACATTCACTCTGCCCCACTTGAACACCCCCCCACACACACTAAAATCCCCTGTATTTAAAGTATAACTCTCTCTCATTTTACTATATAGCTGGTCCAGCTAGTAGGGGTTCACTAGGAGCGTTTTTCTGTGTGCTTTTTAGTTCTACAATAGGTGGGAATAAAAATAATATTGGACCATTTAAAACTCAAGTAATGCTTATATTATTAGAAGTTTTCTCACACTAAAATGCTACTGATTCAGAGGTTGCTGCGTTGTTTTCGCCATAGGGAGAAATTGATTTGATTTGTATAGCGTCTTTTTGAATACTTTCCGATGTGTCTTTGTAAAATACAAAGTGCTGAAAGGGTGAACAAATATGATCATTTTATGACATACTTTGTTGGTTGTTTTCGTGTAACCGGTGCATCTCCCTTAGCCTGCCAGCAATGACAGGAAACAGCCTCCATTGACTGCAGGCAGGAGAAACAGAAAAATGCAGGGGGGATAAGGCAAAGACTTGCCCTGCAGTGCTGTAGTCCATGGAAGCTTTATTACCGAATTCTATCACAGGAATCTCAGGCTTCAGCAAGGAGTTAGTGCTGCTTGTTTTAATATTGATTTGTGAACGAGTAAACATGAAAGCATTATTAGCTGTACATTGTTGCATAATTGTATTTGAGAGCACATTTATCAAATAAGACCAGATGGAAATGTTCTGCTTTACAAAATTGGCTATTAGGGTTTTGAAGAGAGGTTAAAATTACACGGCATTGTTGTTTTTCCAGTGTGTGTTTGCCAAGTTTCTGTAAACGTTCAAGTGCAGTAAAATGTAAAAATAAGAATGTTGAAAGGAACAGGGAGCAATGAGGGACAGAAAAGCCTTTCAGTCTATGATCAAGTTCTTTCTAAATGACCTTGCGTGTGTGTGACAGGCCCAAAGCTTGCATGAAAACCTTTTGTTTATGAAGAATAAATGTTGGGAATGTGAAAAGAAAAACAGGCCTGGATGCCAGATTCACAAATGTCTCCAAGATGGGAACCATCACCTCCATCAGCAGTTGTGATCCACCTCCCCCCAGTGGGGGAAAAGGGGCACAGACAGAAAAGCGCTATGAAATTCAGTCCACATGCAAAATCAAAGGAGAGTAAAGAACCTTTATTTCGTGCAGTAAAAGTTAGACAACTACCAGTAAAATGTTATACTTTGAAAAATATGTGTAAATTGAAGTGAACAGTATTTCACCAAATATGCATGTTCTGTATCTCTTGGTACTTCCCACAGTTTCACAGATGATAACAGTCCTGGCAGCTTTAACTTTGTTTTGTAAATGCATTAAAAAACTTCTCTGTGAACGCGAGTATATTCCAGTATACTCAAATGGCACCATAGTTCCCACTCAGTCTCCTCAGGCTAAATTTTTAATCCAAACTGTATATTATAGTTCTCATGCTGTACTTTTCCTCCAGCTAAGTAAACTGGGTGTTTGCAGAAAAGATTTTTCAAATTTAATCAATGCAACTGAAGAAAAAATCGATAAGGTTTACAGAACCACTCTAGTCCTTATTTGCAATAAGAGTCATTGTGATCTCTTTCTCGTTGCCAGTGTTTTTGGTAAGAGGTACCAAGCAATAAATAACTAGGGCTGTACACTGCACGTTAACAATATTTTTAAGGAAACAGGAACTTTCAGTGCTAACACCAAAAAGCTGGAATCTTTTTATTTCTTGGCATTCCAAACTTCCTAATTTATTTCTACATCAGCAGACTCCAGACTCCTGCAATGTGTATGGTTTTAA
>KZ505680.1:1161071-1185557 GCA_002844005.1 Limosa lapponica baueri | reverse complement strand
TGCAGGCCTTTGTAAACAGACCCTCCCCAGCCTTCCTGTAGGCCCCCCTCAGGTACTGGAAGGCTGCTATGAGGTCTCCTCGGAGCCTCCTTTTCTCCAAGCTGAACAACCCCAGCTCCTTCAGTCTGTCTTTTCTTAGTAGAATACCTTCTGAGAACACCCCTGTGTGGACAAAGATGAACCTTGGCATGCTTGGCATGTGACTTGATATTGATAATGAGTTTATATTCTCACTGCATATATAATGGAATAAAGTGTTAAAAAGCAAGATCATAAAATTAGGTGCCTAATTAAAAATCTGTTTTAAGATTTTAAGCAGGGTAAGTGATCTAATTCTCAGTGTTATGGAATAAGCTCCACAAATTACACTATTTTAGATGCACAAATATACATATATATTGTGTATGAACTCAGCTTTTCATATGGATTAGGCTGGCGCATATGGGCTTGATATGTTTATGTCGGTATACATGCATATAAGTAAGGATGTGGAAGTCAGCATATTAGTGATCATGTGATAGAGCAGTATTACAACATCAAAAAGCTATATATTCTTCTCATTCAGAATGGGTTTAAGAGCTCAAATGTTTGTTTTAGCTATATAAATTTCTGTTAAATTTAACTGTTAAGTTTCTGTTAAAATGAGGAAAATAAGCTCTAGATTTGTGAACTTAGAAGAGCTTAACACAGAGACCAAGCATTATGTAGCTTTGTGCCCTGTCCCTCACAGCCCATTCCCTCCCCTCCTTTTCACTGTGGGTTTTATAGCTGAACATGTTGTTTGAAAGTGTGCGTAGCAGACAGTTATCCAGGTCATTGTAATATCACCCAGTCTGGCAAAACAAGAGTGATAAACATAGGAAAAAATCCTTTTGTTGTTATCAAAGAAATACTACAGGAGAGACGAAGAGGCAGCCTGGTTGTGGGACAACAATCCATAATTTACTTTGCAGATGTCTCTGTAATTTAAGCAGCAGGCAGAACAACCACACAGTTCTAGATGCTCTGGGGAAAGGATACCCAGAGCCTCGTAAATCATGGTAAGGATTAAAAGCAATGAACATTCATCTTCTTAACCTCGTAAAGCAGTATTGCAAAGCCAAGGATTACAATTTACTGTGCATGTAATCTTTGTTCAGGGATAAAGGGTGTCAACTTTTTTAAAAGCTTTTCTCAATTAACAGTAACTCCTACCTTTTGAGAAGGGCAAAAGCTGTTTTAAAACTGATTTTAAAAGAATTCCTAATATTAAAGGAGTACTTAACATTTTCCACAAAAGAAGGAGGAAAAAAAAAAAAAAAGATAGATTCTTGGCTGCGCCCATTGTTTGTTTGTAAGCCAAACAATAGTTTATTTCTAAGCCCTGATCTGTTTCTAACATTATTATTCGTGAACATGTTTGAAAACTTTGCTTAACAGACACTACACAAAAAAGCCACAGATAGATATCATCTTCCATACGGTTAGTAAGATTTCTCATAAGGACTCACATGATGTGGTCTAGACAAATCTAGAGTATATGCAAAGGCGGTAGGAAAACAACGCATGGAGAGCAGTTAGCAATTCTGAGCAGTTCGAAAGGACCTTTTTAGAGTACCAATTTTCAGTATCTTGCTTGTAAGTAGAGTGAGAAGTATGATTACTAAATTTGTTTGTGATATTTGACTAGTAGGCTAAAGAGACAAAGTGTAGCATCATCTGCTGGTACCTTTTCAGTTTCTTTATTTCCTTTAGAGCAAGTCATGCTATCATTATCCTTAGAATAACTGTATTTCTGTAGGCTTTTCTTCTTCTTCATAAGTGTCCTTATGAGCTGTCTTCTCAGCTACAAATAACTGATACATTTAGTGGCCGCTGCTGCTCCTTGTTCCCTTTTGGCTGTTTAAGAAAGTCTTTAATAAACCGCTGGTCTTCAGAGTGGTCTACTTCATTCCCTTGATTGCAAGTATTTATTCTGTCAGTTATTTCCGTCCCTGACATGTATTTAGGGAAGGTCATGTATGTATGTTATATTAATTTAGAAAACTAATTATTTATTCACATGCCCATTCCATTGTTATTACTCCAGAATACAGCTGCTTAAAGACCTTTACATTAATTCCGGTCCTCCTGAAGCCTGCACTGGAAATGCAAGATTTGAATCATCTATTTTTTAATGATAGAACTGGAAAGGGGTGTCTAAACATTATTACTTTGGGACCCATGAGTAATAACTTTAAAGAAGTCAAGGCTATTTTGAAAGCAAGTGCACTAGGTGTTCGAAAACAGTTGTGAAAGACCTTATTTCAATTTTCTTATCTAAGAAAAGAAAAGAACTTTAAACCCACTAAAAATTGAATCCATTGCCTAGGTCAGCACTATAAACCAAATTATGTTATGGTCTAGCTTCATAGTCTTCAGTGGTATTTTGATACAGTTCAGTACTTTGAATGTCTGGCTTCAACACCTCAGAGTAGTCAAGCTTTTGAAAATTAAGAGATTTTTTATGTATTGTGTTTTACAAAAGCAAAAGTAGGTATGTATGACAAAATAGGTAGGCTTGAAGACAGTTCTGAGAGTTGGAATATAAGTACTGATATTGTCTTTGTAGTTAGCATGATAAATTTAGTGGGAATTTTCTTTCTCCTTTTTTTAGTTGTTGATTTGTTTACTGCTTTTATTTTCAGATCTTAATATGTGCTGTTGCATTGGTGCTGTACTTATTTCAGTCTTATTTCTTCATTGCCTGTCCTTTTGTAATTTGACAAAATATTTCTAATGACATTGGGCGAGTGGATGAAAAAGCTACAGTCCTGAAAAAGACTGCTGAAGGAAGCAGCTCTTCTGTTATGAGTTGGGAGACACTGCTCTTCTACTCCTCTGTTTACTGCTAAAAAATCAATCCACAAGGTAGCTTAGTATTTATTATTCAGCATTAAGATTAATGCATAGGAAATTTCTGAATAGAAGTGCTCTAATGTTAAAGAATGATTTTCCAGAGGGAGATGTCCTTCAAAATATTTTTCCCCTTGTATGTTCTTTAGGCATGTAATAATTTCTGTCATAAAGATGTTATATGATGTATTCTCTAAGTAAAAGATAGAGTTGGACCATATCATGATTGCCATAGTTGTGTCTTAGAATTTTGAATCTCTAAAATTTTAAAAAATGGGAGATATACATGTGTAGTTTGAGGCTTCTGGGTAATTCAAACCTTTGGCTTGTCTACAGACAGAGACCATGCTATAATCTTTATATTCAGTCATTATTTACAGAGAATCTTTCCTAGAGAGGGCTTCCTGAGTATTTACAGATCACAATCACAAGAATATTGGTTTGTCAGCTGCTTCAGGCCAGACCATTATAAACAACACTGTAAAGTTTTACTGGCCTTAGGCAAGACTTTGTCATCTCTTCAGGATAGCTGTATCCTCTGATTATCTCATGAAGTTTCTATTGGAAATGTCTTCCTGGGCAGATTTTCTGTGGTGATTTTTCTTCTAATTTGACTATTTTTCTTTCTTGGCTTTTTTTTTTTTTCTTACTTTGAGTATGTGAAAGTTTGTGTAATTTCTAGTATTTCATTGGGATGTTTGGTTACTCTGGAAATCTAGCCAATAGAACAGAGAGACAGAATTTGCCTATACATCTGCCATGCTAGGCGAGAATGATGCAGTTGCTATGAAGCTAAGTAGTGGGCTTGCATACTATTTGTACGTAGACTCTTTTCTTTCTATGATTTCATGTAAACTTGAAGATGATTTCTTTCCCATTAATATTCTTTTTTCATGTCATAAATGTGAGCTACGTGCACAGTTTTTTATCCTCATAAAACACATCATGCTTCATTTATGAATCCTGGTATGGATCACTGATTAAGGGTCTACGAAGGAAACAGCTGGCTATTTAGTGGATGGGCAAAAAGTGTTCTTTATGTAGGAGTGTTAATTTCACCTAATGTAAATTTCTTTTATTATTTTTAATAAAGCCTTTTATAAATTTTACTATGTATTACGGGCATAGAACATGCTATTTTAAGAAAGCATGATGGTCAGGTGCTGGTTACAGCTGCAGAGCTGAGACTGAGATTTTTCTAGTCTCATGCACAAAAACATGCACCTTTCAAAACTGGTTATTGATTTGAGATTCTTCAGATTTTAGTTCCAACTTGAGATCATTTAAAAAGACATTAATTTTCTGAGCATGGATCAGTTTTTACCCTCTTTAACAAGCTGATGGAACAAATATTCGAGTTTCAAAGCCTGTACCTGGTTGAATTGTGACTTCCAAAAATGGAGTCTAAAACTAATCCAAGGTAGTCAAATTCTTAAGGAAATTCTAAATTTGTTTCACATGGTTAAAATGAAAGAGTTAAATTAAACTCGACATATGTAATATTTTTATTCACTTGAAACAAATAATATAAAACGGCAAATTGTTGTTGCAATGAAATTGCACAAAAATAGCTGCTTAAAGAAATTGCTTATAAAAATTTGCAAGGAAAACAGAATGTTCTGGAGCTGATAAGGTTTTTCAGGAGTAAAGCTTAAGTTACAGAAAAGAGGGTGTTGGGCTTTTTGTTTGTTGTTGGTTTTTTGTGAGTTTTTTTCAGCAATGAAGAATTGCATGAAAGTAATCATGGTACTACTGAATCTTGGTATTTTCAATACGTTTGAAAAGTACTGGTGTCTTTAAAGTCCATTATAAATGAGTAGATCCTAGAAAAAAACAGAATCTATTGAATTAGATGAAAGTAGGTAAAAATCTATCTAAGTCTCAACTATTTCAGAAAGTGGTTTATGGTACTGGTGAGCCATGGGCTGCTGCATTTGGAAGCAATTTATACTGCTATTTTACCAGTACAGCGCCGTGCCAAAACTAATTAGTTTTGCTGAAAAAGACTTATTGGCAATGGGGTAGCATTGGGCTGTCATAACAATTCGTCTTCAACTTCTTACTGAGTGTCCTTATATGGTACTGTATTATGTGAACATCTGCTTGCATTCCACTCACTGCAGCAAGCATGTCTTCAGAAACAGGGGAGTGTGAAAGAACAGTGAGAATTACAGGATGAAAATATGAGATTTGTACAGTGATAAGAGCCAAAATGTCAAGCTTGCGATCTTGAGAACGTGTTCAAAGAGTCAGTGGAATTCACTTAGAAAAAATTCTAATCTGTTTGCAGTATGAGGCACTTGCTTTACTCAGTGCTTGGTGCAGTCAAAATTAGCACAGGTTCTTCCCAGTCTTAATCCCATATTTAGATGAATGCTATTAAAAATAAAGTAGGAGTTCAGTGTACATTTCACACACCCTTTGCCTCTCCATGGAGACTGTCATTGATCAGAAGCTGTACTGATGCAGTTTTCTTCATCCTTGCTGTTGAAATCTTCGTTTGCCAAGTTGGCAAAGGAATAATAAGTTGGATACTTGCTATGTTAATGTGCCTTGCTTTGCTATACTGGTTGTGTATACTCTGAACATGGAATTGATATGAAATCATGGAAGTAAATGAAGATCCTTTTAAGTATGTCCTCCTCCTTTCTGTACTGTCAACTTATAGGTTCATGTGTGTCCATGAAGGGCCATAGAAAGTTCTGTATTTTCTATACAACTCCTGTAGGATTTACAAGGGTAATACGGATATCTAAATATCTGTTATTTTGTGTGTATGGGAGTCTATAAAGGTGTTGAAGAGTGTTTCCAGATTTTTTTTGCTGCAAACTGTTTCTTTCCTAGGGAGTATTTTTGGTAATGGATGCCAAGGCTGAATTTATTTGTCTAATAATGGACATCAGTAGTAAGCATATGGGAGCCTCTACAGAGCTAGGTGCTACAAACCTTTATTTGCATTGGTAAACCTGGCACTGGTCTCGCAGTGCTTAGTGGTATTACTCATGTAAGAAGGAGCTTTGGAAGGAGTGGAGATAAAGTTTTCAATTATAAATAAAATATGTATTTCCAGGATGAGATGGTGCAGAAATTCAGAGTTTACAGTCCACTGGGTACATACAACATCCTATAAAAATTTCAGTCAAACTTCACGGAGGAAAAACAGATGTGTACAAAATTCTGTAAAACAGTCAAGTGCTAATTGTACAAGATCAGGAATATCTGTCACCTCTATGAAGTACAACCTATTGAAAAATCTTTCACTATATGGAGAAATTAAGCACATAGAGGCTATGAATGACTCATTCGTAAAATCAGGGAACTTTGATTAATGTTGATTAAAAATCAATGGCAAGAGTATAAGATTTTTTACTTTCACTACAGCTGAGGGAAATGTATTTTTCTGATATATATCTGAGGTTTAGGAATAGAAATCACAGAATGGTAAGGGTTGGAGGGGACCAACAAAGAGAAAGCACAAAGCTGTTTGCAGAACTGTTCTTCATAGTGACAAAATGGCTTGCATTCAGAGTGAAAGTGTGTGTCATAAGGATTTTGCTATGATCTTAGACATGGCTTCATTCAGTATTATCACTAACCTGATGGGTGATGACATAGAAATATGCATTGCTTATAAATTTTGTAGATAAATTTTCCATTTACAAAACTAATGAGAATTAAGAGTGTTTAGGGGCTAGACTTAGCATTCAAAATAACATTGAAAAATGGAGAACTAATCACCAAAAGGTGTGGTGAAACTTAAACAAATAAACATCCTTGTGCAGAAATCACCATAGACAAAATACAGACTGAGGAACAACAGGTTAGGTAGCTATTCAAGGGAATGGAGAATGGGAGGAGGGATTAGAAACTGAGGATAACTCCGTAAAATCATGTCAGGATGGAGGGTTCAAAATTTGGGATGCGATTTGATGACTGGAGAAAGGCTTTAAGAGGATTTAATGATTCCCCCACAACTTAACATGGCATGCCCATACTATAGTTCCCTTTGTTGTCTTTTTGGCCTTTTTTTAAAGATGTGTGCAAAATTTGTGTATGTCTGGGCCCATGAAGGAGAAGTTAGTGATTGAGAACAGTCAGCACATATTTGCCAAGAAAAATTCATGACTGACCAACCTGATTGTTTTCCACAATGAAATGACCGGATTTGTGAACATAGAGAAAGAAATGAGTGTTACATACTTTGAATTTAATAAGGCTTTCAATGCTGTTAGTATTGAACATTACACTCTGGATGGGTGTAATGAAAACTAGATGGATAAAAAGCTGGTTGGATGGTTGGGACCAGAGTGTACTGGTTAGTGGATCATGTGCTACTTAAAGGCCTGTGACAAATTAAGTACCTCAGGGGTCTAACGTGGGGCCAGAGAGGTGGCATCTGGGCTGTATTCACAGGGGCACGGACAGAAGATTGAGGGAAAGAGATTGTCCCCCTTCTGTTCAGAACTTATGAGACCTTATCTAGGCACTGCGTCTAGTTTTGTGTCCCCCAATACAAGAAAGACATCAACTAACTGAAGTGTGATCAACAGAGGATCCCCAGGCTGGTCAGGAGCTGGAGCACTTGTCCTGTGAAGAGAGGCTGAGGGATCTGGACTTGTTGAGCCTGGAGAAAAGACTGCTTTGGGAGGATGTAACAGTAGCTTGCCCATACCAACAAGCAGGTTAGCAAGAAGATGGAGCTGTGCTCTTTATGGGCATGCATGGGGGAGAATGAGCGGCAACAGCCGTAAACTGAAACAAGTGGAGTTCAGAATGGATATAAGAAAAAACTTTTTAACTCTGAGGATGGTTAAACTGTGGAACAGGTTTCCCAGAGAGGCTGCTTAGTCTTCATTCTTGGAGACTCTCAGGGTCAGACTGCATAAAGCCCTGAGCATGCTGGTCTGGCCTCACAGCTTACCCTGCTCTGAGCTAAAGATTGGACAAAAGGTGTCCTGATGTCCCTCCAACCTGAATTATTCTTTGATTCTATATATAGATTGGGAGACATTTTTTCACCTCTATTCAGTTTCAGCAATGCTTTTGTAATGTTTTGGTTATTATACTTCAAGAAAAACATGGATTTTCCCAAAAGAGAAACATATCTGATTGGTTAAAAAAAAAAAATACACATGACGAGAGAATCTTTCAATAAGTATGGCTTTAAAGTCAAAAGAAGAGAAGATGGAATAAATGAGAAGTCTTGATTTCACAGAATCTTCATGGTTGGAAGGGACCTTTGGGATCGAGTCCAACCACAAAAAAAAAAACCAAAACCCACATCACGCCCACCCACAAAGAGACACAAACCAACAATCTCGGGAACTAGAGCATGCCCTGAAGTGCATTTGACATGATAAGCTCCTGAAAAAGGGGAGAATAACCTGTTGTCCAGATACAGGACAAATAGGGTAAGAATTAAGTGCTTTCTAACTTTATGGCAAGAAAGACTTAGATTACATATAATTTAAAATCTTATAGTGGCAAAAATACTACTGAAATAGACTGTATAGGAGAAGCATGAAGTCTGCACTATTAGAGACATTTGAGAGCAGAAGTATCTGTCAGAAACACAGTGATTTCTGAGAGTAGGAAAGAGAACACTTGAATAAATTTCATATTGTGCATGCATAGACTATGCTAAAGTGATTTAAAGCTTTCCTGACTTCAAGCTCCTATTGTTTGCAGTATGACTGGGAGGTAATTTTTTTAAAAAAACTTCAGACAGTGCGTGTGTCAGGATTTATTCAAAGACCAACTTAGCTGTCGGTTTCACTACTTTTCTCTTTAAGATTTATGTCAAATCATGTTAAAATATAACAGTACATTTTTACACACGTCTTTGTGCAAAACACACAATCCTCTTTAAATTTTAGCAGCCCAAACTCTAACATTCACAGTGTATATCTTTAAATGGTTCTAATAAAACACTGATTTAATGCCAGTTTTTTGCAGCTCATTGAAAAAGCAGAAAGCAAGCCCTTATAATTTTTTAAAGTCTGGTTATCTGAAATAGAAATAACAGCTGTAGTTGTAAGAGTTCATCCTCTGTTTTCTTACATAAAAACCAAATTTTTCTGTTACCTATGTGTGAAATTCACAATAGTCTACTCTGAAGTATATGTATTTATAGCCTGAGGAACACCGTCAACATAAGGAATGTGGTCACTTCTCTCCACGTGTTGTATCAGACATTGCTCTTGATGCAGAACGCTTCCTTGTCTTCTCTGATGTACTGCCCGGTACACTGAGAGCAAGATTGCTTGAGACAAAACCATACCTTTTTCTTTGTGATTTGTGTGTGCTTTAGGAAAAGTAGTAGTGTGACCTGAATTGATCTTTTTCTGGACAACCTTGTCTTATACTGAGAATTTAATGCAGGAATTGTGAGTCTATGCCTTTGTGTAGACTGAGAAGTCAACTCATGAGTGACCCAGGAATGGTTAGTCCTGTTCATTTCATGTGTTTCAGAATCATAACAGTTCGGTTTCCACCATGCAGGCGGGATAACACAGTGTTGTCCAAGTACGGATTTCTGATGCCTGTTTTTCAGGGCCTTTTGACTGTGTTTTTTGCTGGAACGCAGACAAGCCAGAGAGATGAGGTTTAGGGTAGACTGCTAGTCAGCCTAAAGGGAGATAAGGCTGAAGGCTCTAATTCTTGTAAGATTGAAGTCTTTAAGTGAAATGGATTCTAAAGAAAATAATCTCTCTCCTGTATTGTTAAGGTTGATAACTATTCTAACAGGTTAAACCTGAATTTTAGTCTGGGTCCTCACTGAAGCAGACATGTCATCTTATGTGTGGACTGAATCATGTGAACCAAATAATTTTAGAGCAGGATAAACAAAGGAAAGAAATTGGATTTTATTACAATACGCTCTCTGCGCTTTTTTTTTAAGTGTGATACTTTGCTGCACAATCCTGTTGTATCTTTTGCTTACAGTCATACCTCACAGACTACATTGTGAACCAGTTAGAAGTGATAAAAACTCTTTTTAATTGCAGACTATGTGAGTTACAGTGATACTTCACTCATTTGGTCAGTTGACAAAGGGACAACAGAAAAAAAGCTAAAATACTGTTTTAGTTTAGTTTGGTTTAATCTTCTGTTGGATCACTGTTATCAGGCACAATGGATATGTGCCTAAAGCAAGGTATCTCAGACAGTTTTCTGTGAAAATATAAGTTTGTACTGAGAAAATACCTGAATATTCCATGCTAATGGACAGCTGTCACTGTTCTTACATCTATGCGTTGGGATACTTCTTTTGGGTGACTCCATGTGCTTAATGTCTGATGTCACTAGTAGCTAAATGTGTTTTGATTCACTTGCTTATTCTTCAAAGTGTCAATAATTGTATTTAAAGCTGGGACTTGTATGAGATTTCACTATCTGAGGTTTTGCCCTCAGCATTGACAGTATTATGTGAATACAGTCAGTAGAGAGAGCTTCACAGACCCTTTCTATTCTAATTGCTTGGTCTAATTGCAGTGAAGGATGTCCTTATTAGACCAGACTAGGGAATTTCCAGCTATTACTGAAGCCTCTTTTATTCTCTTGTCCAGCATTTATTGTTGGATGTTGAGTTTGTGCTACAAATCACAGTTAGATGTTTTTATCGCTCACTTGATTTAAGTAGCATTTTACATTGATGTATTTCTATTAACAAACATAGTAGTGGTTCTCTAAATTTAACTGCATTATGTATTATATAAAATACTATGTTATGATATTATGCAATACATGAACTTTGCAACTAAGGTAATTGATACTGTGATAACTAGTATGTTACATGAAATTGAAGAGATTAATGAGCTAGTAAGGATACTAGTTCGGATTGGTTCCGGGTTGTAATCTCACCTACCAAGAACTTTTAAATCTGCAGTTCATTTTGCGTCCCATAACTTATGATATCAGGATCAGATGGGCTTGTTGACTTTATGAGCTAGAGAAGTGGAGTATAATGAAATATTATTAGCTGAAGCTCACTTAGCTTCACCTGACATATGGTGATTTGCATAAGCTCTTCCACACTGAACTGGGCACTTACTTTTATAGTAAATGCTTCCCCATATTATTTGCTGTTTTTTTGTTACTGAGGGTGCACTGTTTCTTTCTGAAAGCTGAAATATCTGTATCATGCTGAGCAAAGTGTGTGCTTGCAACTGCTACTGATCTTTGAGAGAATAATAATCTCTAAGTGAGGTTTTGGGGTATTACTAGCAAGAAGACTTCTCTGATACTTCCCCTTGGCTCTACTTCCCATTTCAAATGGGAAGCTCAAACATGCTGACTCAAAAGCTTTTTATTCCTTACTTTAAAAAGTAAAGAGAGACAGAAAAGGAATATTGAAACTACCGTAGGTGGAAGTACCTTGTACAATATGTGAACTTATGAATTCATGTCTTGAATTTGGGAGAGGAGTAAAATGTTGTTTAGATTCAGAAGTCATATAAAATTTCAGGCCTGCAGATCAGACTGGGAGGGGAAATCTTGACTAAATCAAAATAGTCACAGTAGAAAATTTATCTTTTTGAAGTCTGTATTGATTCATGTGTTCTTCTACAGTGCCCATGGTCTTTCAGGGTCACTCGTACAATAATGTAATAACTGACTATGAAATAAATGAAATAATAATGAAATTGTAGAGTAGAATGTAGAACTGCTGTGTGCTACAATAGCATTCAACTATCCCAACACTTCCTTTCTTGGAAAACAAGGAATGGACTAGTGAGGCACTATGAACAGGTAACAAGACATAAACCACCTTTCTGCCACAGTGATTTTCTATGAAGTATGAAAGAGTTCTTCTGTGACTGAAGCAAGGAGTGGGCTAGAAAAGGTAAATATTGAATTATGTCGAAGTGCTAATACTCTGATGAGGAAGTTCTATACAGAAATCTAAATGAAAAAGCACACATTAAGTGAGCAATACAATAGATGCCAGCTCTGTCTGTTTGTGAATCTCACCAAGCAGATCAGGAAAAAGCTTCAAATGTTTTGGGAACATACATGGAAGATTCAGAAAAAGTTATGTCTATTAATCAAATTAAGGTAATCTTTTTCCTTGAAACAAAAACATGAAACAAAGTTTTGACAGCTTACAGGGCTACCACATGAAATCTATTTCCCGTCTCATGGGGTTTTTTTGCCATGACATTTTTTAGACAAGTAGCATTTCTGATCAGTTTATCAATCCTTTGTTATAGCTAGTGCTCTGTAGAAGTATGATGCGAAATTTTCCCATGTATTTGGTAGTGTTGATCTGCTTTTAAGACTTTGAAACATAAATGGTTGACGTCTGTCTTTTCATATGTAAAGGAACTGTAGGGGTTTGTGGCTGCCTGTGTGCTTGGGGGCTGTGAGTGTGTGTGTGTCAGGCCAGGGCCAACATTTTAATACATATATATATATTCAAAATTGAAAAAGTGAAATTTTCGTTTAATTCATAGATATCTTTTGGCAGTTGGTTATAAAAAGAGTTGAAAAGTCTTCTTGCACAAGTTTCAAGATCACATATATTGGCCATGTATGGGATTTTTTATTCAACCTTGAAGCATTATTTGGTGACAGAAAGTTAAATAATGATCCATGTAGTTAGCTGTGGATATTATTATATTATTATGCTGCTCTTTCACAGAATTTTGTGGCAGCAAGCTTGCTTTCTCTAGTTGCACATTTTAATAAGAATTTTCAAGTGTTTCTTAGAGCTATGGTGGAATTTTTTGTATGCTCTGTTGTGTTTATATGACCTCTTAGGTTTGTCAGTCCACTAGGAGGAGTTGAAAAGCTACTACTACACCAAGTATGATAAGCTTTGTTACAATTACTGCTAAATAATGCAAAAAAATCTCTAGTCAACCTGTAAAGTATAGAACTATTTTTCTTTTCAGTGGCTTTGTTACCATCATAGTTATTGTCGTGACCCATGTAAAGAGAGAAGCTGATATAATAAAATTGCATAGGTAATATTTAGATCACTGTATTTTTTTTCTTAGTATGTGGTGACAAATAGGTTCCAGAATATTCAGTCAGTACTTAGTATCTGCTAAAATTATAGGATAGTCATCTTGACTCATAGGTTTAATTAAATGCCATGAGGCTGACTATAGAAAGTGTTTCTGTAAGGAATCTTGGAAGTAGAGTTAAGATTTCCCTTTTGTATTTAAGTAACAGATGAAGTATGTAAATTCGTGTGGTATCATGTGGTTTTAATTTACAACTGCATAAAATGTAAATTTACTTTCGTTTTACATCATAAATCCATGAAAAGGTCAAAGTAGGAAGGGGCCTCTGGAGGTCACTAGCCCAACCTCCTGCTTTAAAACAGGGATAACTTTGAAAGATGCTGTGACAGTCCGTTTTGAAAACCTTGTTTAAGTCAAGGCAAATGATGTCACTGCTTTCTTCTTCCTCTGCAAAGCTTGTAATTTTATTGTGAAAGGCAATTAATTGTGGTCAAGTGCAATGCACCTTGATATTAAGCCAGCAAAGATTCACATTTCTGGAAGTAGTTTCCATGAGTGTTACTCTGTAATTTTCCAATGAGAGTGAGGGAAGCTGAAAGCTCCTAAGATCATTCCTATTGTTTTTCTGAAGTTGGACATGATGCTTACCTTGCTTCAGTCATTGGGAAGCTCCTGCAGCTATGAAAACTTTTTAAGGATGGTAGAGTGCAGCCTTGCTATGACATAGGCTTCCTTCCTCAAAGCTTTTGAAAGTTTCTGATGTATCCAGGCCCAGGAATTTATCTATGTCCAATTTAGGTAAGTAGTCTCTAACTTGATCCCTCTCTGCTGAGGACAATAATTCTCTCCCCAAAGACTCTACCATTGGGCACAGGGATCCACAAGACATGAGGTTTGCCAGTAAATTTTGAGGCAGAGAAGGCAACTCATCCTTTTCTATGTCTTTCCTCACAGGATCATCTGTCCCATTCTGCAGAAGGTCTGCAGTTTCCATGTTTTTTTTCTACTGCTGCACCTTTAGAAGTTCATCTTGTTGCTTTTTCCATTCCTTGCCAATTTCAACTCCAGCAAGTTTGGACTCTCTTAATTGTACTCAATATGCCCAGGCAATGCTTTGGTATTCCTCCTCAGATGTCTATCTCTGCTTCCACTTTGTATATGCTTCCTTTTCTATTTTAAGTTTGGTCAGGAGTACAGCCAAGCTGACTTCTTGTCATGCCTGCTCATTTTCTTGCATATTATTCTGTTTTGAGGAGGATATCTTTGAAAAGTAATGAGCAACTCTGTGTTTCTCCACACTTCAGAGTGGTCTCCATTTGGATCCTGCTTATCGGTTTCCTAACCAAGCTGAAATTTTCTCTTCTGAAGTCCCGGTCTGTGTTTCTACACTTACCTTGCTCACTTCTCTCAGGATCTAAAACTCCTCCATCTTATGGCTGCCACTGTCAAGTCTTCAATGACTTTCACATCTGTAACCAGTTTTTATTTGTGAGTATTGGGTCCAACAGACTGTCTCTCCTAGCTGTCCCATTCAGCACGTCTATAAATCATGGTCCTTGGTACTCTTCAGGAACCTCTTTGATTGTCTGGGACCTGTTGCACTGAACTCCCAGCAGATATCAGTGATCAAAATCCCCTAGGATCTACAACTGTGTGGTTTCTTGCAGTTGTCTAAGGAAGGCTTTGTCCACCTGCTCCTCTTAATCATAGAATATCTCAAGTTGTAAGGGATCCATAAGAATCATCATGTCCAACTCTTTGCTCCTCACAGGATGACCTAAAACTAAACCGTATGAGTAAGAGTGTCCAGATGTGCCTTGAACTCTGACAGGCTTAGTGCTGTGGCCATTTTCCTGGAGAGTTTGTTCCGGTGACTGACCATCCTCTGAGTGAAGAACCTTTTCCCAATGTCCGATCTGAACTTTCCCTGTCATAGCTTCATTCCATTTCCTTGTGTCCTGTCACTGGTCACCAGAGAGTGGAGATCAGCAGCTCCCCCTCTGCTGTCCCCCTTGAGGAAGTTGTAGACTGCAATGAGGTTGCCCTCTCAGCCTTCTCTTCTCCAAGCCGAACAAACCAAGTGACCTCAGCCGCTCCTCATAAGTCTTGCCCTCGAGGCTTTTACCATCTTGGTTGCCCTCCTCTGGATGTACACTGAAGCAAGTACCCAGCACAATGTCTCCTTTGTTGGTTCTTCCTTCTGATCCTGTCACACCAGGTCTCCCTGGACCTGCCACCTCACCTCCAGTAGGGTCCTGTATATTTTTTTTTTTCAGTTGCTTCCCTCCACCCCCACCTCCAAGCAGAGTGCAGCCTTCTCCTCTTCCTGCTTGCCTGCCTTTCCTGAAGAGCCTTTCTGCATTCATTGTGTCTTTACAGTTGTGTAGGCTGTCCTGCAGTATGAGTTCTAACTTCAGTGAGGGCATAACTCTGCAACTACTTCCAGTTTCTCCTGTTTGTTTCATAGGTTGTGCAAATTAGTTTACAGGCACTTCCAACAAGCACTCCTGATTAACCTGTATTTTCATGGGTAGTGTGAGAGTCACTTTCATGGCCACATATGCCCTTATCTCCATATACGTCAATTTACCTGCAGGCTTTGGTCTGCATTCCCTGATGAAGCTAGATAAAAAACCATCACGATTAGTAAGCTTGCTGGCAAAGATACTCTTGGTCCTTTCCAGTATGTAGCTTCCATCTCTCCCCGGCAGAACTTGCTCTTTGAGGAGCAGCACTAACCAAGTATTAGTCTATAGAATATGTGCCATTCTACCCAGGCTGCAAGTACACTCAAAGTGTCTGAACTTGGAAAATAAAGGTGGCTCAGACAAACGAAACTGTTTAGCAAAACTGACTTAAATTCTGTTAGTGATTTCTATGTTTTCTTTTTCTTTTTTCTTGTTCTGACCACATTCTTTAGATTACAAGTAGTATTTTCTGTTATATCCGAATGAGACGGCCATATCATTTTCTGGATGATCCGCTTTCCCTGAAACTGTCATCCTATAACAAGTTCCAAGGGAAACCCTTTCTTTTTTCCCTTGCATAGCACAACTCTGAAAATACCCTCTACAGTTTCCTCAGTAGTTTAAAACCCACCAAGCAGCACAGCACAGAAAAAGCAAGAGCTGAAAATCCTGCTTTACCTAGTGCTCACTGAGCCTGGATGAAAATGTCAAGTAAAGTCTGATAATTCTTCCATTCACGAACTTCTAGACTCTACCAGAAGGAATTAGGTTGGTATATGTTTCAAAGCCATGATCTGCACATAATACTCAAAGAATCTTTTAATTAAAATGCACTGTTGCCTTTGTATATCAAGCATTTTCTGTCAATGTAATTGTTTTTCTAATGCCAATTTCCATATGTGGCTTACAATTATAAGACAGACATCCAGGGTGTACAGTAAGGATAAAATCATAAATATAATCTCATATTTTGTGTTTATTTTAGTGCAACCTTGGATAAATCTGTTCTTCTTTCTTTTGTGGGTGCTTTTTAATAAGGACTACATTTCTTTAGGTGTTCTGAACCAAATAAAAGTTTAACTAGCATTTTTACTGCTTTTTTTTTTCAGTAGTAGTTTACTTTTTTTCCATATTTATGTGACAAGAATTATGAGACTTTCTTAAAGAGTTTTGGGGTCCTCCTGACAACACTGTGGTGACCTGTATGCTGTAAGCAGAAGGAAGAGAGGGATAGATTTAAAAAAATTGTGATTCCCGAGCCATAATTTGTCAATTAGTTCATTAGGAAGTCATTGGGAAGCCTTTTGGGGAGAAGGGAATTCTTTTTCATTTATTTTAATGTGGGCATAAAGGGGGAATGCAGAAGGAGGTTTTGGAGGGAAGGGGACTATATAAGCCCTATACGTTGATACTGGAAGAAATGTTTGTCATTATCACTTTCTTTCATTCTGAAGTTCAATATGGAGCATGACCTGGTTATGTGTTCTGGATTGAGATGAAAGAAGTTCTGCTGTTAAATGATTAAAGACTTATCAAATTATCAGTGCACATATGCTGACGAGGAGAAAAAGCTAGGGAAGTAAAAGGGAAATATGAAAGTGTCTCTACTTTTGAAATCTGTATGTCATGTTATACACTTATTATAATAATAAAAAATTAGCAAAAGGTCAGTGCCATTCAACACAACCTTATGTGGAAGATGTGGAGTGGCTGTTAAAGGAGACAGGTCTGCTGTGTGTATATTGCTACCTTTTCTGAGAATAGCTCTCTGGTGGTCAAAATCTGGTATCAAAGAAAAGAGTTCTGCAGCTTACTGAGCCAACCTAGGCATAAAGAGACTTCCCTTAGTCATGAAAATCTGGAAGTAAAATTATATGCAAGTAATTAGTAATACAGTTTTAAATTGAATTTTTGTTTGGTGCAATCTTTGTATGAAAGTATTTCCAGAAAAGATATTTAAAAAGTAGACAACTGATATCGCTTGCTATCTGCAGTTGCACAGACAAACTGAACTTATTTTTTTCCTTTTTGAGATTTTTTGCCAATTCTTATGGAGCTTAGAGAAATACAGAGTAGCTATAAATTCCATTCCATGCTCAAGTCCAGTTATTTTACCAAATATTTTATATTGCTTACCACGTAGACCTTAGAGTAGGGTTTAGAGAATGCATTTCCATTACTATAAGTGCTTTGCCAGGTCTTGCTTGTTCTATGTTATTCTGTTAATGGATAAATTATTATTTTGTAGAATATAAAATTCAACAATACTTGAAGGCTCTTCCTGTAGTATATCCTATAGCCTGGGTATGAGACATTCTGCTGAAATAAAACCTCTCAGGCAAAAAATATTAAATCCATCTTTCCTATGTTTCATGCAAATTCTTTATCCATTAGCATGATATATAGAAGGGGCAGCACTGCTGTTCTTTCTTGTGACAATGAGTCTCAATGAAAGTTGGCATCACTGCTATACTTGTGTGGACCTCATTTGCTAAACGTGAGTACATCTCCTCGTCTCAAGGAGTCTTCGGATGAAGGTAGACACTGACTGGACCAGAGCAGTTGAGGCAATTATATATGAGTGTAGAGGCATGCAGGAAACGTAACTGTTAAAAACGTACATACTTCCTGGGTGTGACTTTGGGTGTTTATGGGCTTATGCTTGGATTTTGAGGATAAGACTGCTTAACTTGAGAATTCTTTCCTAAATGCTTTTTTCTTAATTTTTTTTTGTCACTTTTGTTTGTTCTGTGCGTCTAAAAGTGGTAGCATTATTCATATGCCTGCAATGATTCTATGCAGTTAAGGTTCATAGCACTGATGTTTGTAAAAGGAAATCAAAACTTGAGTGTGTGGCTTTAATAAATGCCGTTGTTAACTTTGTCGGTAACTTCATGTGGGGTTTAGTTTAGCATCCGCCATTGACACATCTTGTATTTTGCATATTTTTTTTTTTCTTACTCAATTCCAAGATGCTTTTGCTTGCTGCAGTGATTCTCATCTGCTTATTTGTTGGCTAATACACTGCACTCAGTCAAATATAATTTTAAGCTCTTCTTGGAGCCCGCTTTCTATCTTGCTATAGGGACATGTATATTTGCATAACACCTGTTTGTTTTGTCTATTGCAGCTGGCTTTTATTATTGCCTCAAAGGAGGAAGTGTGCGTAAGATGTATTAGACAAAAAAGGAAAGAGAAAGCAAGGTAGAACAGATGCAAAGGAAGTGTCAGGAGCAAAAGGGAAGTGAAGAAAAAGGTGGAATAAGCAACGACAGCATTAGATTTATTGGGAAGGGATGGGGGAAAGGAAGAGGAAAGCTCACAGAGCAAAGAAGGGACACCCAATACTTACCGAAGTGTCAGTTTTGACTTTTATATTTGGAAACATTCTACTCAACTTCCAGCTCGAAATCACACGTTAATCAGTGCTGTAAATGGAATTTACTGGGTGAAACCATCATCCTGTTGCAATCAGACAGGGACTCCTAATTGGTAAAGAGAGATGTTTTTCTCCATGACTTGATACTATGAAGATATTATCCCAGGTAAAAACCCCAAATAAATAGAGGGGTAGTAAAAAGACATTTTCCATGTCTCTTCTTTATTTGTAGGTGCTTGAATAACAATCTTGACTCTGTGGGTGGGAATAGGGATGTGTATAGGTGTTCCTTATATGACATCAGAAGCGAGTAGGTTTTTAAAGTTTTCTATATTAGGGCTCTCTCTTAATGTAGCAAACATGGAAGGTTTTGGTTTTTTGGGGGTTTTTTTTGGTTGGTTTTTTTTTTTTTGGTTGTTGGTTTGGTTTTGATGGTTGGTTGTTTGGGTTTTTTTAGAAAAGACCGCAGAGCAAAAGAGTTTAAATAGATTAATGATGGCATTTTTCAATTTTTAATTGAAAAATTTTTAATTGTAACAATTAATTTTTAATTGTACAATTCTTGATTGTAACATTAACTCCTTTAAATTGTGTTTTCTCTAAATTCAGTGTATGTGTTTAGATATTTTTCTGCTTTTGTAAATATTTTTGTAGATAATTTTACAGTTATTGAAGCTGTTTACTTCCCAAAGCACTGCCTCTAGAAAGCATAAAACTTAACAGCATTATTGTGTTTCACTGCAAAAACAATTGTGAAGTCACAGAGCCCACATTGAGACATCAGTTGAGGAAACAAATCTATTCAGATATCAATTGATAAACATATACACTGGAATTGCATATCAGACTGAATTGGGCCTGATTCCACTTACTTCTGGTGCCCAAGTGAGCATTAAAGAAACAAATTTTCTCTTATATTTCTAATGATTTCACCCTATGTTGACTGTAGTCAAACTGTATTTTTAGTAAACGTAAAAGTTTCCTTATCTCTGTCTTTGTAACTGATCTTTTTGGTTCTTTTTGTTTAGTCCTCATTTTATTATTATTATTATTGCTATGTCTGGTTTATATATATATCACTAAATAATTCTTTAGAAAAAAAAATTTAGCTTTTTTATTTTTGAAAGGATGTATTTTAGCGTGAATAAATACATGCTTTTATTGTTCTCTATTTCTGGAATTTCAGAGAAGTCAGTTGTTTCCCACCTTGTCTTCGAATATTTTTATTGACAGGAAACAGAATTAGTTGAAATTCCATAAACACTCCTCTCAGGTAGCACTACAAATATAAACAAAAAGCCTCTCAAACAACAAAAAAAAACTGGTCTAATTTCCATTCCTCTGCCATGGTGTTAGTGTAAGGAGATAAGCTAAGCAAGAGTGCAGAATTTTCAAATCATTGTAATAGCAGCCAAAATCCATTTGCTGTCTTTATCAGAGAAACTGTAATTATGATGTCTGTAGTCAAAAATTTTTTATATTCAAAATATTCCAGTCAGACCTGTATTCCTCTTTCTTACGACTTTTCATATTTGAATTACTTCATTGGAATTTCTGTAGTTCACTACAAAATATATTCAGCATTGAGGTCTTTGAACTTTGTTCAAGGGAGCATTATACTACTACAGAGAGTTGTAACCCTGTAGTTTCCTGAAAAGCCTGGGGAAATGCTCAAAAAAGAACCAAACAACCTTCTCTTCTCAAAAATCTACAATAAAATTTTATGTACAAATAAAGTTTGACAATGGCCAAAAATTAGAAAGGAAGAAAGCTTAGTAGCCTGTGCCATACCCCAGCAGATTTGGGTTAGCATAGAGTTCAGAGAGTTTTAATACACAATGAAAGGTCCTTTCTAGAAACTAGCAGTTCTTCAGCCTGAGGTGACTGCTATTGTGTCATTTAGTTTCCAGTCCCAACTACAGAATTCAGATACATCCAGAGGTGGTCTTTCAAACTATGTTTATCCCCACTACAAGAAAGGTATGACTTAACTGGAATGAGTCCATGGAAGGATCACAAAAATGTATAAGCAACTAGAGAAAACAACATACAAGGAGAGGCTCAGAAAGCTGGGACTGTTCAGCATGAAGCAGAGAAGGCTCAGGAGGATCTTATAAATTTGTATAAATACCTGGTAGGAGTGAATGGAGGAGAGGGGACAGGCTTTTGTCAGTGGTACCCAGTGATAGGACAAGAGGCAACGGATGAAAACTTAAAAGTGTAAAAATCCATCCGAACACAAGAAATTGCATGATTCTGTAAAAACAGCCATACAGCCCCAGAAAATGAATAGAAAGTCCTTCCTATGCATCCAGGTGCTTCTTCATCATACCATTATTGCTTCAATCCAAAACAGAGGTCTTCTGTATAGTTCAGTTGCAGCATACAGTGAGTAAGAACTTGGTGAGCTCTGATACAGTGTAAGAATAAAAGTCATTGCCATGAAGAACCGCAGTCTATGTTTCTTCATTTATTACTATAATAAATGGATAATTTATTACAACAATAAAAGATGGAGCCATTGCTCCATCTACATGTTGAAGAAAGAGAAAAAGCTGAAATATGAATAATTCTATTTATGGTTTTCTTCTTGCCACAGAAAGCTGGCCAAAGTTTCGATTGGTCTTGTACAATGCGAACAAATCAACCAAAGGGTTATCCCTCTCTAGCCTTGTTAGGGTAAAGATTCATCAGGAGCAGCCTAAAATGAAGCAAGAGCAGTTCATGTGTGTCCAGCTGCACCATAAGTGACACATGCTGGTGTAGCACATGAATGTCATTAAGTTAATTGAGAGTCTGTTTTGCCTTGTGCATACATATCTAAAAACCCCAGTGTTAGTTCCATAATATGAGAGTTATATTTTTCCTTATCTTATTCATAAAATGTAGATACAAGCCATAGCCATGAAATAGATTAGGATTTTTCCATGGCAAATAGAGTCTGGATTTCCTTTAAAACATTGCTCTTACCACAGCCTTAAATGAAAATTGAAGCTCGTTGCTTCATTGAAATAAAAATTAAAATAAAAAATAAAAAAAAAACAAAACAAACCCCTCCAAACTCCAAACCTTTTCACTTCTAATATTCAGTGTGCGGGATTTAGACAATTTGCAAAGGATCTTAAAACCCAATGTAATCTACATCAAGTTACAAGCAAAGAATGAAAAAAGGAAAGAACTGCAATATGAGAGCTTGAAAATAAATCAGAATTAATTATGTGAACAAATGAATGGATTGACTAAATTTAAAGGCACAATTATATGACAAATTATGCTGAAAATGAAATTGCACACTGAAATAGAAGCAGCTCCCTAGAGACTGCCTGTGTTGTGCAATACTATCATGAAAAGCATCAGCATAAAATGGCTTTGTCTTACTCAATAGATTTATGTATATGGAGAAACAGTTTGATTACTTTGCTGACTTGACTTTTTGTAATTTTTGTGGGTTGTCTTTTAGCACTGAAGTGCCAACACACAACTTTGGGAAAGCAGGATGGATTTTTAGCAGGATTCTTGACTAAATCCAGATTCATTTGATGAAACTCACTGTTAAAACAGATCAATGTAGATGCCCGTGATGGCATTTTAACTTTTACTTTCCAGGGCTCAGATAAGCATGCACACTTCATATTGCATAGTGCTTTTAAGAAATCAAAAACCTGCCAATGAAGCTGGCAAATACTTTGAAATATAAAGTATTTTTTAATCTACTCAGTTAAATTTAGTCGTAATGCTACCAATTCTGCTTAAAATAGATATTTTCAGGTTAATTTGGTATTTTGGAGTAGCTTTAGTGTTTATGTATGTGAAGAGACCCAGAAACTTTCTGACAAAATATGTTTATAGCCAAACTGCATACATGCTGAAATTGAAAATGTGAAGAACAAATGCAACATAAGCTGTGAACCTAAGTTACATGGCTGTTTCTGTGTATGGCTATGCTTTTTATTTTCTCCTGAATATATGTTAATATGCATAAATGAGTACTGTTTATCTATATCTGTATCTGCATCTGTGTATCTTTTTCATGAAAATGAAAGAAGGCAGTATCTAAAGACCACAACATAGTGTTGATCTGTTAATATAACATACAAATGGGAAACAAAATGGAAGCCTGTAGTTAGTGACTTTGAAGCAGTAACAAGAATGTAAATGAAGCAAAGTCAGTAGTAGTGAAATAACATGAAGATGAAACCTCCAGGAAAGCAAAATCTGGTTTTGAGCTTCTGAGGGATCATATTGCAAAAAGCTGTGAACACCAAAATTTGAAGCTGTTAAGCAGTAGCTGAATTTTCCACTAACTCTTAGTTACATGGGGTTTTCAGGTATATTATATCCTATGGTAACACTGTCTCTCTCTCAGAGATTGGCTAACAGCAGAATAAAGGGAAGAAGGGTTCACATTGTAAAAGACAGAGTTCAGGTTTCTACAGAATAGGAGTCATCCCTTTGGCGTGTTCTGAATTGTTTTCCTCTTCCAGCCTAACATTTCTTTTGCTATGGGTATCAGATTCCAGCTGTTCTTTTAGATCAGATAATAGAAAAGAAAGAAAGAAAGCATGAGAAAAGGGCAGGCAGAAGGAAGACCTTCAGGAGGAATGAGGAGCGTCTGAAGCTATAATGAAGGATGGAAGGAGGGAATGCCAAACTGTCTTTTGGTGCTTTAAGCAGATGAGGTTTGGCAAAGGAGATAAGAAGACAGAACCCTTCCAGTCCCAGCTGGAAGAGTACGATTTTTCTTATGGAAGGCTCTGAAAGAAAGAAGCTCATGAGAGATAAAATAAAAATGGGCAAAAGATTAAAATCATGCAGAAATTTAGATATTGTGACAGGTGAGGATTGTAGTGTTAAAGGAACAGTTGTTTAGTTTTCAATTAATAGAGAGTTTGTGCACAGGTCGTTTGTAGCTATTTCCTTAGTAACTTGCCCTATGTTTGATGACTAATGGAATTACAACTGTAAGAGCTAAAAGTTTCTCTGTGCTTCAAGCCACATATACAGACAATCATTTAGCAAAGCAGTTTCGTTCCAAGTCTCATGTAATCGGCAAAATGAAGCAACTGTGATCCCTAATGTCCTGTAAACAATCTTGTGACTGAACTACCTCTTCCAGAGGCATTCAAGTAGGCATTATCAATGGAAGTCTTGTGTATTCCTACTGACTGAAGCATAATTCTTGGCATTTTTTCTACTCCAGTCTGGTTCTTTTTAGTCTAGCTCAGCTTGCTCATGTCAGATGAGAGTCACTTTGAAGAATGATTCAGAATTCAAAATCAAAATACATGGACTTCATTGCAGGGGTGGGTAAGAAATTTATATCTGAAAATTCACAGTAAGGACTCTTTATGGCACATAGGTAGGAGAATTCTTTGACCTTTCTCAGAAGCTAAAGTTTAGATGCATCAGATTATACTTGAGGAGGAATAAATTGAGATAACAATGGTGAGGAAGAAAAGCACCAACTCCCAATTAAAACAGTTCATTCTTTAGTAACTCAGTAGCTTGAAATATGCAAGATTTGCAGGTTGCAGTTCACTGACATAAGAGTGAGAAAAACCTTTGTTAATCCTGGCTGACAAGCTCTCATAGCCCTTTAACCCCACTAACAGCTCCCGTTTCTTTCAGGCTAATGCAGATTTATAGTAAAACATGGTAGAGCCAAAAACTTTAATTAAATTGCATGAACAAACTTTTTCTTTTTTTTTTTTTTTGAGCAGTTTCAGATGACACTGGAAGTAAGGGTTTTTTCAGTCATAGGAAACTGTTCTTTAAAATCAATACTATGAACTAT
>KZ505680.1:1092372-1140884 GCA_002844005.1 Limosa lapponica baueri | reverse complement strand
ATTTGATCTGTTTTCTGTACGTGACATGCCTTGAAAAATCAGATTAATCTGGCGTATAGTCCATCCATATAGGCCAATGAAGCTGGTTATTAAAGCTGAGCAAAAATGCTGGTTTCTGATCCTAAATAAGCCAGAATGAGACAAGGACCCTTTGTCCAGAAACTTCCAAGATTGATAGTGCCATTATCTGTAGTTTTCTGCCCATTTCAGCCTATTTCCTGAAATTTCCTTACTGAAGAATGATGACCATGATTTTCTCTTATTATGCAACAGTGTTTGAAAATATAGAGAAGAGATAATTTCTTCTTGTTCTCTCCTCCATGTTCTCCATGCACTTTGGTTTTGTTTTTTGTTTTTTCATACAAAACACAGGTGAAAAATCTCATGATAAGGAAATTCATATAAGCTCCAAATTTTGGTGATACGCATTTGATGTCCAATTAGTGGAAAAGTTACTAAAAAGTTTATATTTCTATATTAGACTAGAAGGAAGAAACAACTTATTTTACAGTGGACCTGATAATGATGTGCTATATGTAAATTGTTCAGGAATAAATCTTGGCAATGGTGATGTCAAAAGCAAATTACCCTTAACTTCAGCAAGGATGAACAGCCCTTAAACTACAACAGTGATATTTATGACTTCCTATCTATAACTTTGCTGGAGCTGAAAATACACATCCTGAACTTTGGGTGGTGGTACTGCAGGCAACATGGTCTACCTCTTGGAAGCTTTGTACTGTGAGGAAAATTCTAATGGCTCAGCAAAGCACTGACATAAAAACTGTGTGTCAGCATCTAACCTGGTTTCTAGCTAATCTCTTAGTGCAACTCTAACTGTCAGTATGGAAACTTAAGACTTTTAATGATTTGTGCCTCAGTTGTGTTCATCGACTCTCACTAGAAGGAAGGACCCTCAGGTCACTGCCTGCTTGTGTCTCTGTAAGTCCTCTCTATATCACATATAACTTAAGGATAGCAAATTTGAGTGAACTCAAGCACTAAGTAGAAATCCTCTCTTTGTGTGGCCTGCAAATAGGGCCTCGCGGACAGATTTAGAGCTGAGCTCAGCATGCATCTGGGCATATTTCCATCAACCTGGCCCTGTACTATTTACAGCTGGCCTCTCCATTCTGTTTGTCTCAATGAGGGGAGCACCTGGACCAAGATGCTTTTGCAGGAGTTGTAACCTCTGGTTTTAGGGAGGGAGGAAAGCAGGACTCTTCTGAAGGGTGATTCTTGGCTGTGAAACTTCTTTTCTTTTTTTTTTTTTTGTCGGCTCAAAGGGATTTGAGTCTGTTGATTTTCAAAATAAATTTCAAAACAAACCATCTCTTTTGATCTGTGAGGCAGGGGTGGGCTCAAAGAAGTAAGGTCACTGACAGAAGGACTAAGAATCCCATTGGGTCAATTTGGCATTTAAGGGTATAGCCTTTGGTGCCTTAGACAGACAGATCATTAGTGCATGAGCCTAAAATGTACTATTAGATATATGTTTTAACAAGTATTTCTTTAAAAAAAAAGTGATTTTCAAATGAATTGTCTGTTGATTTATCAATAGAAAAATGTTATAGTCTTCTAATTACATGTTTAATGAGTAAGATGCTTAACAACATTTTAGTTAGAAATAATAAAAAACATTTCTAATCCTCATTTGTTTGGGATTTTTTCCTAGCGATGAGAGTAGATGAGATTTTAGAGAGAATGTTGAGCAGATCCTAACCCTACAAACTCTTAGTGGAAAGGAGTTCCACTAGTCACTGTGGTATCTTAAATTTAGTAACATAACTTAATCATACCTTCTTTGTATTATAATGTCATTAAAATGCACGCATCTCTTAATCAGTACTTCTAAATCTGTTGTATTTCTGAGAACTGGACATTTATTTACTAAATAACTCAAATAGCTGCTATCTGGCTATGCATTTCCACTGTATTTCAACAAAGATGAATTAAGAACAAAGTTACATCTCTACCTGAACTGCACCCTTTTATAAATTATCTTCTTAATCTTGGTTACATTAGAAACAGAAGAAAAAATATGGGGGAAAAGGCTTAGCATCTGCATTTTTTTTATCCATCTACTCGGTCCCTAACACTGTTTGTAGCAACTCAGAGTTCAGAGAATATGTAGGTTCCTTCAAATTATAATATTTTAAACATTTTCTACCTAACTGACTACCACAAGTATAAAATCCCTGTTCACCATGGAGGGTATTCTGAAAGTAATCAAAACCCTGTCATTGTCAAGGTCCATGACTAGAGGACAGAGACTGTGGTATAGAAATATGTAATGCAGCATCCAGTGTAAACAGGAATTAATCTTTGATGTATTGAGCATATTAATCATTATCCAAATAGCAATTCCACAGTAATGCAGCTGGAAGAGGCCTGAAGAAAGGAGTCCATCTACCATTAAAGTGGTTATTGATTGAAGGTTAATGTTGTGTGTCTGGGAGATCACTCTGCATCCTTCTGGTAATCAAATAAGTGCAGAACTGAATAACTGACTAATCTGCTTGGCTAGCTGTCCATTTTACTCAATATGGGATATCAGCATTGATTGTTTAAAGTAATCCAGGGCCTAAAAAGCTTTTATGCCCAAAAAGCTGCAGCTCTGTGTTTGCTGGAAATTATCATATATTCACACATACCTACCAGAAGAAAAATGATGGTTTTTTACCTTGTTCACATTCAAGCTGTAAACCTCTGTTGCTTAATGTATTTTAAAGAAGGTTTTACCCCCCCCTTTCTTTTTTTCCTGTAAACAGAATGATTTATATACTGTTATACAGTACTATATATTTGTATGTGATATAGAGAGAATGAAAATGTTTTATAAACACTCCTGAGCAGTGGGGAGATGGAGGTATCCCAGAGAGCAAGTTCGAAGGAGGGAAGGTTCAAGTCTTCTGTGGCCGTGGACAGCAGCTATGGAGAGCGCTGAGGTAGGAGCGGAGCTGAGCTGAGCCAAGCAGTGAGCACACAGTAGAGGAGGCACAGGAAGACTGCTGAAAACGGGCAGTAAACGTGGAGCCAGGTTCCCAGTATGAGGAAATGAGAAAATTTTCTTAGGTACACAGACAGACTGTGCGTAGATAGCTGCAGTCCAGAAAACACACCGAGTTGCTAAAATGAAGGTGAGTCTGGGGGTGAGACTATGCTATGGCACAGTGGGAAAAGCTTCCCTTTTATTTCTCTTCTGTCCTACTAGTCAGTTGGAATTTTCTGTGCTTTAAAAATAGAAAAGGGAATAGGAACATCTATGATCTAAGAACATAAATTAAAGACTATGGTCCCTAAATGCTCAAGGATAATACAGGAGTTAACAGAGTATTTCAGAGCACGTAAATGAAAAGTCCAATTAAAGTCTGCATGAAGTAGGTTGTGTAAATATCATACCAGTCTTGGAGTTGACTGTGTCAGCTTGTCAGCTGATATTTCCTCTGCTCTGGTACATTCTCAGTGGACTGATGATTCATTTCTCTGTTTTTCTAGCTTAGGCCTGACCTTTATACCTCAAGGGCCAAAAAGAATTGTGGTCCAGTCTTCTAGAAATATCAGTAGTGCCTTGTGTGTTACTGTTAACAGAATATGAAAAGAATTCTTCCAGAGAAAGAAACACATGCAAACAAGTGATTCCAAATGAATAGTTTTGTGTTGTCTTTTTGTTGGGTGGCCTGAATTTGAGCTTTTAAGCTATATTATACTAAAACCAGTGGCAGCTTAGAGATGACAGCAAACATTTTTCCCCCTTATCTTTGTGGCAATAATAACTAATCTGTACGATATGAATTTCATTTGCTGTGTACCGAGTTTAATTGTTGCATGACGTAACTCATAGAACACTAAACATTAGTCTGTCTGAATAAAGAAGCTATTTCTATTTGCATGGTAATGAAACCTTCTCTCAAAAATGCTGAGGATAATCAGCAAGCTAATGAGACTTTCTGAATGACCTAGGACTATATGTTGGTTCTTCTGGCAATTTAGATCAAACACAGCTGATAAATATAGGAGAAAATCCTTAATTGAATGTAAACATTCAAACAAGGAAAGAGAGAAGAAATTAGTATAAACTAGAAATGAAAGGAAAAGGAGAAAGAAGTCCTGAATGGAAGTTACTTCAGCCAGGGCGATTACGGGGGAGACAGAAATGCACTGCATTAATGTCTATTGATTCAGGCACAATAAATTTTCTCCCTGATTGTTTACTGAGCTATATAAAGACTTTCCAATGGACAAACTAGCCAGATTTATCCCTAAAAAAGTGTCTGCATTAAACATCATCTCTCCTTTTGTGTACTTTCTTCATCAAATATCTGGTGTCAGGTAGCTATTTATACGAACAGCCTCAGAGATTCCTTTGCTTTCAAATCTCCTGCAAAACAAGCTATTTGGTTTTCTTCATAAAGGAACAACATTATAAAGGTCAGAAGAGACTCCAAGGAAGATTTTTTTATATCTGAGCATATTATCTAAGATAGATGTAAAGTTATATGTTTATATTATGTTTTTTTAATTTATGTACGTCTGTAATGTAGCATCAGTAAAATTTTTTAAAGCAACCTCAATCATAATTTTAAAAGTAGCTTGTGTTTCTAAGTTTCTAACTTTTGACTTCTTAGACAGAATATTTACACAAACAAAAAAGAAAAAAAATTACATTTTTTGAATATTGACACTAACCCTGAACTTGGCTGCTCCCTTCTCCTTGCTGCATCTAGTGACTGGCCAGGGCTTCATGCTTCCCGACATAGCATTTCCTTTGCCCTTTCATCATTGCCAGTTGCCCCGTCTTCTCTCTCTTACTCAGGACAATTACAGATCATGCTGCCTATCCTACTTTTGTGTGAGCACGCTCCAAGTGGAGAAAACAGTTTCCACTGCAAGTGGTTGGTTGGTTCTGCAGCTGAACACATATAAGAGCAGAAAACAGCACAAACTGAAGAGAAAGTGGTTGTGATGCTACCTAGAAACTCCTAACAAAGAACTTTCTCATATAGGTAATATTAACATAAAAAACAAGTTATCCTTATTTAGAGGAATTTTTAATTCCTTTACCAATATGATCACATTTTGTAATGTAAGAACGTTTCATAAAAACGTCTTGGCAAAATAGCATATTAGTAGAAGAAATAGGAGAAAAGTCTGTTGGTTGATTTTTTTAATTTTAAAGGAAGAAATAGCTAATTATTAACATAAATTTGTCATAGTTCTCGATTTTTTTATTTTTTTTCTGGAGAAGATTTCCCACATATACAGCTTTAAAACTAAGTTTCTTGTATATTATGCATGCAAGTTTCTGCCTGCTGCATGTATATATTTTGTACACCAATGTGTTACTCATTTCTCAAGATACTGTAGCATATTATATATCAACCTAAGGCTTTGGTCATTACCTTGATACATGAGTTTCAGTTTGCTGGTTGTGAATGGTGTGGTTGCTACAGTACTGTGAATCAAGAGCAGATTTTAAACAAGAACATAAAAGTTCATTTTTTTAATACAGTCATGTTATCCTGTGGCAATTTGTCTGTGTTATTGAGCAGTGTCTTTAAACGTGCAATGCATGGTAGTCAGCTGAACAAAAATGTGATTCATTTTCCTCAGAAAGCGGTAAAAGTCTCTGATAGGGCACACTCAGCACAGTAAACGCATGGACCTGTTGGAGCGGGTACAGAGGAGGGCCACAAACTGATCAGAGGGCTGGAACACCTCTCCTATAAGGATAGGCTGAGAGAGTTGGGGTTGTTCAGCCTGGGGAAGAGAAGGCTCTGGGGAGACCTTATAGCCGCCTTCCAGTGCCTAAAGGGGGCCTACAGGAAAGATGAGGACAAAGTTTTTAGTAGGGGCTGTTGCAATAGGACAAAGGGTAATGGTTTTAAACTAAAAGAAGATATGTTATACATACAAGGAAGAAAATTTCTGCAATGAGGGTGGTGAAACACTGGAAGAGGTTGCCCAGAGAGGTGGTAGATACCCCATCTCTGGAAACTTTCAAGGTCGGGTTGGATGGGGCTCTGAGCAACTTGATCTAGTTGAAGAAATCACTGATCGTTGCAGGGGATTGGACTAGATGACCTTTCAAGGTCCCTTCCAACCCAATCTGTTCTATGATCCTATGACATAACATCTTTTCAGCAGATTTTTTTTTTGTCTCCAAGTAGCACTTTTCTTGGACGTGCCTTGTGCAGAGAAAAAACTCTGAGCTGAGGGAAGTGCAATTTCTAGACACAGGATGAATGGAGAACAAACACTCTGAGACCCCTGAGTTATCAAAAGAAAGTCTTTGGCCTGTAAACTGTCTTGCCAAATTTGAAACTGACAAATTTTAACCTCTCTTACTATGAGAATAAACTCTTTGTGCTTCAAAGACAGTTTTTAAAATGTTCCATTATTATGTGGAAAGAGCTTTCTGATCTGTGGCTTTTCTTATGATACAAAGGCAGTGGTCACAATCTCAGTAACTGAGAGAGTTGTTGCCAAGGGAAAAATTATGAGTAGATAACAAGTCAGTGTATCCATAGCTCTCATACTGCCTGTACTGTCTTAGGAAAAAGTGCCTGTGAGAAGACTAAGCAAGTCTTTGGTAGTTCATACAAGGAACACACCAAGACCATGTACTGCATTATTAAAGAATTTTGTCTGAGGGGAAAAAATGATGTTATAATGCATTTTGCACTACGGGAGTGTTTATCAAGAAAATTGGTAGAACATACAAGGGCCTGAGCAACTGTATTTCTCTTTTAATTTAGCTGTGCTCTAGCAGGAGGTTGGACAGATGGCTTCTCTTCCAACCTATATTTTTCTATGGAAAAACCTAAAGGATGTTTATGGGGATCATATTTATGTATTTATCATGGTCTATACCAGGAAGTAAAAAGTTCCTTTTGCTACATCTGCCTTTGTCTTTCAATATATATGTTCTGTCCTTAAACAACATTAATAACCTCCCTGCTGTAAGTTCCCTAATGGGCAGGGTGATATTTAGGTCTTAGAATCCTCAAGTGAATATTCTCTTCCAAAACCTAAATCTACAGGGCTTCTGAAAGACACAAGTGAGTAAACATGTAAGTCTTGACAGGATTCCTGATTTTGCGTAGAGTTAGAAGATATTTAGAGGCCACATTTAAAATCCTTTGAAGTTGAAATCCATTCAGCTAATTCAGACTCTAGCCAGTAAATGTTTTGCTGGAATTTTAATATGTTGTCTACCTCTGTACAAATACCTTCAGGAGTCTTACATTTCCTACTGCTTCTGCTCTCCTCAAGTGGTTAGAAAGGAAAAGGAAACCTGGAATCCTGCAGAGGGTGTTCAGTTTGTTAAACCAGTACCTGTTCAGTTGACTAATTGTCTCTGTTCAACAAATGAATCCTCTTCTATATAGAAGATTTTACGGTCGTGAGAGGCCTAATGAAACAGAGTAAGAAATGTACTGACAAATATTGCCTGTATTTTGGATGAGGAAGAAGAATGTGAACTGTATTTTCTTTTAAAAATACTTAAAGAAGCAGCATTTGAAATGTAACTGTCGTATACAGGCACAAGAGAATTATAGTACTTAACAAATATGAATAGCTGGAAAGCCACGTGTAAATGTTAACACTAAACTTTTTCTTGCCTTAGTTAGATTCTTCTTCTTTATTATTTCGCTTGGAATTAACATCACTGCTCAGTATTAGTTTGTCTGTACTATATTGTTTTCTGTTAAGAGTACCATAGAATTAATGGCACAGAGACCTTTAGTGAAACTACCTCTTAGAATCCCAAAATGGGAGTAACATCTCACAGCCCATCACTTACAATTTCTGTCTTGGCATATTAATGAGTCTCAGACAAAGTTAATGCATCTGGAGGACATGCGTCTCAAAAGCCCAAGTGCAGCATAAAAGAAATGGACATTCGCTTGAGTCTTAAAGCCTCACAGGGGCTTTACAGGTATAAACTTGGCTATAAATTGACAAGAAACCTTGTTTGCCCTTAGGCTGTCTGAAATCTATGAGACGAGAAGTGTGTAGTGTTTCGGGGAAAAAAACGCTTTAATGCTTTGCTATTTGTTTAAAATCCAGCTTGGTACTGTGTGCTGCACAGATACTCTGTCTTGTTATGGTATGCAAGGTGAATTTAAGCCCACCGGCTATAGATTTCTGTATTAAGTCAACTGTGCTTCTGCATTGCTCAACGTTGACCAATCATTAAACAGTTACCAGTGTAGTTTTTTTAAATGGAAGGCTAATAAATAACTATGCAAAACCTTTGCCAAAAGTGACAAAACTTGAAATGTTAGTGTCTTTCTCTAACATGAATTTCTACCACTCTGTCCTGGTTCTCCACACTCTAAGACAGGTTTCTAAAGTTGTTTAGGTATGTAGAATAAGCATATTCTGTTTTGTTATATTGCAGAATACAAGGAAGCTCAAATAGTCTATCATCATTGTCTCTTTTGGAAAACAGGAAAAAAAATACTGTAGAAAGCTGACTGAGGGATTTGCTTTGTGTGCTCGACAAATACTGTAGAATAAGCCTCAAGTAGCCTGCAAGTGTTGACAAGCTTCTTCCTTAGGATTTAACCATTGTTTACTAGTTAGGTAGAACTGAATTAACAAGGACCATCCAAAGAGAAAAGTCTTTTCAATGCAAATGCTTTCATGTATTAGCTTCCTTTTTCCCTCTGACAACTTTCTGCATTTTGTCCTCTGCCAGAAGCAAATCAGAAGTGATTTCAATTGACAGTAAGTCTGATGACATATCAATAAAGAAGAACAAAAGCACTAGAGGTTTCAAGTAAAAGCAGATTGTTCCCATTCAGATAATTATCACTTGTCAATCAGAACAAATCTTTCCCCATTTTTACAGAGAGATGCCTCTGTTTGTTGGATAAGGCATTAGAGGGGGATACTCTTCCGTTTACTTTCTCCTGGGCTTTGGGCAAGTCTCTTCATCATTATTCTGAATTACAGATATAATTAGAAATTACCTTCCTTTTTGAGACCAGTAAACAGAAATTACTATGTAGTTGTTTAGTGTTATTTTTAGATTTTAACCTTAAACCTCCTTGAAAATAGTGTCATGTTGCATATACCCTATCACAAAGTCTTGGTATCATTTGTCACAGAATTTTATCTAGAATTTTAGTACAGTGGTTAGATAGAATGATTGCAGATATAAGCAGATGATTGCTTTGATGTTTCTGTCTTTCTTTTCCCTGACAAAATCTAGTTGAATTTGGAAGTCAAGAAGGCAGTGATGATCAGCATTTATGCAATAGAGATCCTGTGCATTACAGCTGGAACACTAAAAATGAGACTTTGGAAAGTTTTCATTCATGTTATATTTAGGCAGTGGCTTGTAACTTGATTGGCTTGGTTTTGGCTCTACCAGAGACATTCTGTATGAGTTTTGCCAAGACGTTGGTTAATCTTTGCCTGTGTTACACATTTTCCATTTGTAAAATCATGGTGAAGATTATTACAACCCTTTTAGTGCAGCATGCGTTGCTTGTAAATATGAGACATGCGTGTGAAGGACACTCTTCTGAACTGAAATAGTGCAAGTAAAAGTAATCATGAGATTTCAGGAACCTGGTTTCCACCAGATCATGAGGCAGGGGTGGTTGTAAAGGACTTCTCCCTCAAAAGAGCAGTCATACGTAATTCCTGATGTGAATGTCCCTTGGGCTATTACTCAAGAAGCTTCAAAAACAATTGCCCCTGAGTTTTTGCTGCTGGCCCTTAGGTAATCTTAGAAGACCAGTATAAATGAGCACTATGAATATTTTCCAGGCCAGGATCAAGAAAATCAATACCAAATTAATCTAAACTGTTGTCCTTTCCTTCAAAGTACTCCAATGGCTAGAAAAAAATAGAATTGTTCACTCCTATGTGTTGGATTCCTGGTAAAGACGTACTGAAAACTAACAGCAAAGACAAAAATACAGATGCAGGATAATTTCCATATCTTCCCATTAACTCTCAGTAATATGGTTGATGAAGTAATGACAAGTGGAGTTTCACTTGCAATAGCTAGCACAGTGTTTATGCAAATGAGCATGTACAATATTTGGTACGCACCCCATACTTAATATAAAATACAGAAGATCTTTGCATATTGCACCTTTTGTATCCTTCATTGTCTTCATAGTTTCTGTGGCTTTAGTACAAAAATTTCCTTTTAAATGACTGTCATTTGCCTTCTAATATACACTAAGGGGTCTGACTTACTATTGCATTAGACAGTTTTCAGTTGGCATAATGCTGGTGAAACCAGTGGTGGTGTTACCTCTAAGAAAATGGGAGAACTCAGTAGTAACTCAGGCTCCTAGTTTTAGAAGTTTTACTTCGAAATTTTGTCCAGCATGAACTGTGTGTGGTAGGAGCGTGAAGGAAGAACAGGCCATCAAAATAAAGCAAGATGCGGTAGGAGCCACCTCCCACATTTTGTATTCTAGTAATGAGATTGATGGCTCTTTCCCAATTCGAATGAGCACAGTCACAATTAGTCTTTATTATCCAGAGAAAAATCAAATGGTGAATCATAGTTTCATATCCTAGAGTGTTTGTTATATAATACCTATTGAATTTCATTTGCATGCTTTATGCATATATTTATTATGCTGAAAGCTGATTACCCAATTTCTTGTAAAGTCTTCGAAGGCACTGTGCCAGACCTTCCTAAAGTTTGCAAGCATATTGTTTTTGACAGTCAGGAGAGTTTGAGATTTCTGTATTAATTACTCTGTTTACATAAAAATGAGCTTTATATCATTTGTGTATTCCTATTATACGTATTTTAGAAATTACAGAGTAATTACAGCAATTGCTTAAGCTGTATGTGGTGGCTAATTTAATTTAATAAGATGCAGCTACATCATTTTTCACATATCATGAAACTAGATGTGTGAGATGGTGAAGTCATAACGAACTGTTACAACAATATACATAGAGTTCCAAAACCATTAATGATAATTGTTTATATAGTTAAGAAATAATGCTATGTTTGTCTCCATATACGATGTACAAAGTATGTGAATAATTGCCACTTCTTATTTTGTTACTTTATCCAGAGAAATGCATGGTAAATTCTTCTTCTGCATAGGTCATAGCCTTTACCAGTTTTAGTCCAGTAATATTAGCTGTAGTCTGTGGTAACGCATTTTAGTAAGCCAAAAGGGATGGTAATTTATCAGACTTGACAAGTGGTGGCTGAATAATAACTTTCCTGTAATGCAGACGCTTTCCTGAATGTTTAAGTGCTGATGGTTTGAACATTACAGCTCACCAAATTTTAATTGATTTGAGGTTCACTGATTCACTGACCCCTAAGTAAGTACGAGAACACACTGTGGTTTTATTTTGTTTTAGTTGTCTTTCCAGATGGATTTACAGTCAAGTGTTTGATCCTCTAATGCCCTATAGGTACCCCAGAAGTGTACATCCTGCTCAAATATGTAAAGGCATTCTCTGAATTAGAGACCCACAAACTATACATCCAAGAATACTGGTTTTAGTTATGTGTGAGGTACATGAAGCATAAATATTGCTTAGGGAGGGAAGTACTTGATTAACAAGACATAACTTTTTTCAGGACTTGATTGCATGGGTTAGGAGCACAGGTTTTACAGCTAGACAGTTGCAGAGTAAGGATGGGATTTTAGACTGGCACATGGTTTAGCTAAGGCAGCCTGCCTCTGCCTAATAATTGCCAAAAGTTTGACCAGCAATCTGAGCAATGTTTCCATTTTCCACTCATTCCTCATAGCCCTTAATTGGGAGTTTGTGAAGGAGTCATGGCAACTTGCAGCTATGTCCTTAGGTTCTTTCACCAGGAAGTTTCATTTCTGATTTGTGGGGTGGTTTTTTTTGAAAGTTTTCTGGTTTTAATGAACACAAATCCTCGAGATGTTTTATTTTTTCAGCTTCTTGGGTTTTGTCTCACCTTGACTTCAAGACATGTAGACATTCCTTCCTTTTTCTTAACTTCAAGAAGAAATGAGAATAAAAGCTGTTCTGTGCTCCATGACCAAACAGGAAGCATTGCAGTGACAAATACTTCTTGGTGATCAAAAATGTGAGCAAAAAGACATTTTGTTTTCTGTTTCAGAGCAATCAGTCAAAAATGCTGTGCTTTCTTTAACACCATCAGTGAGGGATGAAAAATCATACAGAATAAATTAATGACTGGTTTGGGTTTTTTTTTCCATAAAATCTCAAGGATTTCCTTGTATGCCATCACTTATGATTGGAAAAGGCATTTTGTGCAAAATTTTCTGTTTAGATTGGAGTATTTGTAAGGGTTTTCCTGGAGGTTTCTAGAACGTGTTCCCCCCATGTGACACCTCAGAGTCAATAATAGGCATGTGGGCAGTAAGTGAGGGAACTATAGGCTGTCATTTCTTTCATCTAGACTGCCAGGAGACTGACTTTGTCATAAAAGAAACCAGATTATGGAAGTATGAACAAATAATTTCATTTTTGCTTTGTATCCATATAGAAGAGGTGATATAATAGGAGTTTTGGAAATCGGTAGACAGATTCAAAAAAGGAATAGATAAGAAGTACTCATTATGTTATGGCTTTTCGTGGCTACTTTCTGGAGAACAGTGCATTCTTGTCTTCATCTCCAGATATTCAAAGGACGACATATGCCATTTACACAGAAAACTTTTAAATCAATAAGTAAAAAATGGCTAAAATGGTGAATACCCAACAGAAAAAAGAACTGTAATTTAGACATTTAATTATTCCTACAATGTAGGGAACTTTTTAGAGCTGCATAAAAACATTGTTTTAGTTGGCAAAACCACTTTAGCTATTTCTGTCTGCTCTACCAGTTACGCTGCTTAGTGAGTTACTGTTTGCATTCGTGACATTTATCATTAATGAAGCCAAACAGTACAGCATATATATATAAAAGAACAGGTAAGCTGTAATAAGTTTGCTACTTCTCTGCAAGTTAAAATGTATGCATTTCAGATATGAGAAAAGGCTCTTCGTGTTCTTCCTTTCCTGTGTATTAATGCACGTTGTCTTGAATTTTAGTGTTGTTTTCAACAGCATGGTATTGAGTTTAAATGTGCTGAGTTAAACTTTATGTAATAAAATTCACACAGGACTGGAGTGGTTAAATAGTGAACTTCATTATATAATAAATTGTAATTAAAGCACATTTGGTGTGTATCTACCACTGGAGAAGGAACCAGGACAAGCAGTTTCAGCAATCCTGGTTCTTCAGTAAGTGGCTCAGGGGTTAGTTGAATCTTGGTAATTGAAGCTGGCTCACAACTGGAAGCTCAAATAGTAGGATTATTAATACAGTGTTAGTTCCTATTAAATTGCTCTACACTGTGGCTTTCACATTTTTATACATGAAATATACAAAAGAGAAGAAGAAATAAATGACAGAAAGAAAAACATGATTTATTACAGCTAAAGGATTTTGCTGATTTTCCAAACTGTTCGTACAATGTATGAATAGAGTAGAAAAGTTTCAATATATGAATAAATATATGTTTAAAGATCTATTTCCAATTCTCTCTTTTTAAGCTACCTGGTTTGGCCCAATCCTTAAGACCATCCACTTTAGGTAGCTAAATAAAATATGTCCAAAAATAGAGTGAGATTCAGTGATGGAAACATGGGTATTTTACAATTACTCAGTTTCAGGAGGAAAAAAAACCTTCTAGTAACCAATATAATTACTACATGGAATCTAAATTCAAATTGGAAGGAGTTTCTGATCAATTCTTCTTTCCCTTCATACTCAGTTCTTGTTCTAGACTCTAAAATGGTATGGAGGCTAGTTGTGTTACAAAATAATTTCATATCTGTGGTTTGTGCTATTACATACTGTGTTTTAAGCTTACATGAGACAGTTGCCACAATAACACAGTTCTTGGATAGTAATGGGCTTATGCATATCTTTTGCTAACCTAGCTGTGATTTTCTATTGCATATAGTGGTAATATATTAACCGGTAGGTATTCTATTCTGCTTTGAACTTGTTTATATACATATGTGTATATATGTGCTTTATATGTTATATGTACATGTGTATGTAATATCCAGATAGGTACGGTTTATATTTTTCATGTGTGTATATATATGTGTACCTATACACGTATAGATATAGCATAGTTTTCATTCTTACCATGGAGAGGCATTGTTATTCATAGTGGGACAAATCACCAGTTCCTCACTCAGGCAAACACTTACTGAGAGAGGTCTGACTTACTGAGACTTTACTCTGAAGATTGTTATATATATTTACACAAATATTATTGTACTTTCTTAAGATTCTTTAAAAAATGTAAAAGTCAGTGACCAAATGATGGAACAAGAAAAATGTTAAGGTTTTTGTCTAGGTTTTATTCCTTTTTATGGATTTGAAATTAGTTTCTTCAGTTCTTGAGAAAACAGATTGTCTAAGTTCATCTCATATGCTATAAGTTCATAAGAGGAATCATTAACACTTTATTTTGAGAAAGATGATGACACCAAATTCAGATTTTCCAACAGGGATGCTATCCTGCTATATTATTCAAGCAGATTTAATGAGATCCAACACTGTTTTTCATGCCAAGACTTGAGTTCAGATTCTGTTTCATCTGTGAGAGCTGGTAATGTGTATAACAAATAAAACACTGTAAATAAATTTCATACCCCACCTTTCCTTTTTGGTGATAACAATATCAAATATTGCAGTAAAAGGAATGACAGGTCAGGTCTTAGCAGCCTGGATGAAAGCTCCCCAGCAAGCTCCTCTTTGCATGACTTCTCAGAAGCTGGTAGATTTTATTACAGCTTTTTATATACGTATATTCTCTAAGTCAAACTGTTAAACTGTATGGAAAAAACAAGAGAGAAGTTAGTCTACTCTCTTAAAATGAAGTTGGAAGATTAAGATTTCTTTTTTTCCAAACTTCTTTTTGTAGTTCCTCGCCCTTAGGGAATTTAGAGAAAAAATTATCCACTAAAACCAAAAGGAACTACAGTCTCAGGCAAATAAAATTTGCCAAAGTTCTATGTGTGATGATAACTCTTAACATTTCTTCCTCCATAACTAAATCTTATTCCCTGGATGAATCATGCATCATATGGGATTTAAAAAGAAGCAGCAAGGTCTGTTCTCTCAACAGACTGTGAAATGCCTCAGGAAGTCGATGCACATTCCTACATGCTCTTCCTGCTCTTCCCCTGATATGACCTCCCAGCAGGATGAGCAGATCCTTACTGTACAACCTTTTGATTAACTATTTAATTCTGAACCCTTTTTAAGGATGTCCTTATTCATTTGTAGATCTCGTATACACAGCCTGAGCCCTTCTGTACTGTTCCTCCTTCAGTGTGTTTTCAGAGGTCAGGCTGTTCCTTTCTATGACACTGCTAAGAGATTTTTCACAGGAAAACTGGCTATGTTAGCTCTGCAGTATTATCAAAGATTAGGACATCATGCAAAAAAAGGTATGATTTGTGCTTGGGGGTTTTAGCTTTGTCTTGAGATCTCACTGAATTGTTTAGATGCTGTTCGGTTAGCTGTGAAACCTTTTTTGAGTCCCTGTTTGGAGACCACATATTTCTACAGAACCACGCATGATCTGGTAACCGTTGTGCTGCTTATTTAGTAAACACCACGTGCTTGATAATACAGGAAGAAAAGCTCTGTGTTTGACTTACTTGAACGCAGAGTTAAATTGATGTTCTAAAAAAATAATTACTGACACAATGCCTCTTTGATTAGATAATTATGTTGCCTCTTGGAGCCATATTTATCCTGTGGTGTTTGGTAGTGAAAAGAGGAAGACCTCAGGGAGGGTGGCAAAGTTCCCCTCAGAGCTCTTTTATTTGTATCTACAGCTAATTCCCTGGTACAAATCAGAAATTTCCTGTGTATCTAGGGTTAGATAGCTGGAGAAGAGGATCCAGTCACACCACCAACTGACAAGAGACCCTTCTCCAGGCTCCAAAGAGCACACTTGGACTGCACATAGAAGAATTCCAGTGATGCTACAGAGGCATCACCAGAAGATAATTGTCTGGCACTTTTCCCACACACTTTTTTTTTTTTTCAAATACGAAAGTATCTCTGTGAAATATGGTACTGTTAAAGGTCTGCGACATCTGTGCAGGAAGTAGGAGAGAAGCTGAATTTGCTTGTTGTATAGTAACCCTAGAGCATTTAGGTTCCCAGATTCAGTTGCTGCTCCCTCCACACCAAATGACCAGTGTAAAAAAGCCAATTTATGAGCAAATCAACCCTTTCTTAAATACTGGAGTGAGGGCCTCCATGACACAGATATAATTTCCATTGATTCCACTCTGACCTTGGTGTTAGCATTGATCTTGCATTTTATATTTGATGTACAATTTTATCTTTGATTTTATCTTTGATCTACGATATGCTACCAAGAAAAGGAATAATTTTTAGGTTTTAATTAGCTACTGAGGTTTGATAGACTTTCGATTAGAGATTAGTGACAGAGTCCAATCCAATCTCTACCTGAATTCAATAATTTCTTCTCTGAAGCAGTTGTCAAAGCAGAGGAAGGTTTGCACAGTCTGTTGAGTTTCCTGAAGTTAGCTTGTGCTAGGTCTAACTCTCTGTTAAGAAAATAACATGTTAGTTTAGCTAACTTCACTCAGGTAGGCTTTTTTGCCATCCTCCATTTTTAAGTGGAGCGACCAGTTACTTTAAACTTCAAGCAGAGCCATTCCTAGTCCCTGGTTTTATAAATAATACTTAGAGTATTCGGATTTAAAATGCTAATTAGTTAGGTGGTAATTAACACAGATGAAATAAAGAAGCAGCTACAAATAACTAAGGTATAGTAGATAAATAAATAGATCAAAAAATCAAGATTGACTAAGAAAGGTTTGTTTAGGCAAAAGTCTGGAAAGAATGAATATCATATTTTCAGAAGAATAGAAGTAGTCCCTAGGTCTAGGATGAAGCAGTTTCACTGATGATAGTCCTATTAGGCAGCAGCAGTCTCACTCATTCTGTCTTTAGCTGAATATAACATTGAATGTCAGCATTCCCAGCTGAGATGACAGCTTGACTTTGGGTGGGTAGACCACAATTTTTTTCTTACCATTCAGCTACACCCCCAGAGAGAAATTTTTGAAAAGCAAAGAACAAAACATAAAGTTCTTTGACTGTAGAGGTTAGGTTTGTTTTTATGCTTTCAAGAAAATGCTAGGAAGATGCATATGCTTGCAAAAATAATTACCAGTTGGTAGAAAACATACACTTCTCATCTCTTTGTGTGAGCTATTTTTCTGTTGAGGTGCTCTATAATTCAGAGAAATATGAGACTAATGGAGAGCAGGGCAAGGTCAGACACGGGCATTGAAGGCCACTGTTGTCACAAGTAAGCAGATAAGAAGAGCTAGAATTAAGATCACACAGGAAGAATTTCTGCCTTCTTTCCCCTTTACCTAAATTAATCACAGAATCAGTTTTCCTTATTTTAATCCATTCATAAGTATCAGTACAGGCAGTAAAAGCTTGGGGCTTACATTGTCAATTTGACAATTTTCAGCTGTAGATGTACATGAAAAAGTAAATGGTAGCTACCATAAAGAATCTGTATTAATGGCAGTAGTTTCAAGACAACGTATACAAGACTGATTCTCTGGTGAGTGCCAGATATGTACATTTATTAATCCTTGGTGTTTGTTGGTTTGTTATTTTTTGTTTTTTACTTCACACATTTTTATTTCTATTTATATAACTATTAATTTTTTTGCTATTTTCTTTTTCATATAATCCTCATTTTTATGGGATAAGAGCTGATAGCATTTTAAAAGTGTGCCAAAGGAAATAATTACAAGAAATGCAATTTCTTGTAGCTAATTTCCTTTTTTTGTGGTGGTGTTGTTTATCTAGAGACACTAGAAGAAATAACATTATTCTGCATAAATAGAACAGAGCTGATAAGTACACACCGTTTAATACAGCACTTGGTGGTTCAGGACAGCGGTTGTAAAGGAGCAGGCATGTGTAATAGAGCATCATTTCAGAATTAGATCAGGAGATTGGAAATCAGAGTTTCTGCGCTGTGATGTTTGTCTTTCAAGGAGGTATTGGATGAATCACTTAAATTTGAAATGGTTATTGATAATTCTTGTGCTCTTTTTTTACATGTCTTAAAGGAGTCTGGTTTTCCTGGAAACTTGCCCTTTCTATGAATCTTACTTTGTATGAATTTAGCACATATTCCTGACTCGACAAGGGTACATCGGTCTAATGGTTGGTTACAGGAGACAATACTGTTTGTCCCCTATGCCTCTGCCTTTCACACATTGTAAAACTAAAGTTGCACTTTTTACACTTCTGAGTGCTGATGGATGGGTCAGCCAACCTTGTGTGAATTAGACCTGCAGGATGGCATGCATAATTTTGGAGGCCAAATCAGACTCCAGTTAACAAATAAGCTATTAAAAGCATGAAAGCTGGCTTGAAAGTAGATGTACTATTGGAAGACAGTGGGGAAAATGTATGTTTCAGTGTGTTTCTTTAGTCTAGTTATAGTGCTTTATGTGCTCTTTGACCTCTTCTGTTTTGGGTATAACGTTTGCCTTCTCTTTATTACATTCAACAATAAGGTGATCTGCAAAGGGCAGGAAGATGAATATTCTGTATCCCATTTCTAGCACTGGACTCAGATTAATGAAAATGGATACACAACGTTTGACAAGGAAGGAACTTTGTCTTATCCTTGCCAGTAATTAGGTAGAAGGCTACTTTTTGACTGTCTTGTAATCCTTGATGATGGTAGTGATAACTGGTTAAAAACAATGAAAAGTATTTTGCAGTAATAGTTTACAATCTTGGTCCTATTTTTTCGTAAGTGGGAATTGTGAAAAGTTATAGGTCTTGTACGAATAAGTGGAACTTGAGAAACAGGAGCAGCTCTGAAAAAGTTTGTCTGCAAGATGTAGCCTGTTGGAAGTAGGGTGAATGATCAGGTTGCATCACAAAAGTCATGTTCATGCTGGATATACTCAAAAGAGTGAAGGAAACATTTACTGTATCTGGAACTTTGGAGGGGGGCTGAAAATCTCAACATTTAAAAATTCATTATTAGCTAAAGTCTTGAAGTTTTTATTCATTGGTTTGGAATTTACCTAAAGTTTACTCAGAGTTTTCCCCAAATGAAAACTAGAGGCAAGAATCTCACCTGACATAAACTGGCATACCTCCACTGAAGTCAAACAGACATGGCATTTGAAGCAGTTGAGGAGATGATTGCTGCTTTCGGAACAGAGGCTGGTCCTTATTCATACCACTTCTCTTTCTTCATTTGTTTTTTATTTATTTTTTTAATCTTCAAAGCATTAAATAAAGTTTTTCTCCTTTAGGTATTTTGAAGTGTATTGGTGAGAAGTATGCAGATATATCACTCTGTGTATTTGAACAATAGAATGCCTAACTCACTTATTACCTAAAGTATTTTGTGGTCAAAGGGGAGAGAGGGCTGAAATTTTCTGTGCAGATGGCAGAAGTACTATACAGAGGAGTCTAATATATCTATTAATCTCATCCAGAGAAGCAGAGAGCAAAGAGGTTCAATTCTGTCACAGTCTAAGCATTAACAGCATCCAAAACTTGATTTTATTTCTTCTGTTTTTCAGGCTGAAAACACTGTGGCTAAGATTTATTATGTCATTGTCGTCTCTGCCTTTCCTCTTTCTCATCTGTATTCTTTACAGAGCCTATAAACATGGGCTGTCAGCAAGCTAAACCTGTCAGATTTCCACTTCCCCCCTCCTCCGTCTGGTACTATGCTGCCCGAGAAACAGCCCTGCATGCTGCACCCTCACTATGATTCTCATCATCACATCTCATTCATCACTGTGACTCCAAACTCAGCTTAACACATTAGAAAAAAGGTCAGGGATATGAAAGGAAAAGAGAAATAAACAACTACCCAGCGGAAGCGGTTGAGCTACAGGAGACGTGGGAGGTAAGATCGGAGCCAATTTCTCTGCCAGCAGCTGTACTGGGCATAAAGTACTTGCTATACAAGTTCTAAGTGTTTTAAGCTGGAGGGTTGTGTAGGGGTTTCCTGCAGCTCCTGGTTTATTTCCCAGCACAGAAGCACAGTGAAAGGATAGAAAACCTTAGTTAGAGACAGAAAGGTTTTAAAACTTTTTATAACTGGAGTAAAGATGACTGATTGGTTGCTGAGCGACTAGAAACCTGATAGCATGCAAGATTTGGGCTCGAGAGTTCAATAAACATCCTTACAGCGATGAAAGAACAAGTCTTATGTTGACTTTATGAGCCAAACTTTAGGAAGCTTTTGATTGGGGATGGGGGGAATTTTGTATGGAGAAAAAAGAAATTATTTTATATCAAACAGTGATATTCCTTTAAATGGGATCTGCTTCTTCCTATGTGCTAGACTGTCAGTGCAGTTAGGTAGAATTTATTTTAAAAAATTATTCTGGCTTGGTGATATCCCTTCTCCATTCTCCTCACTGCTGCTTTGGCCATTTATCACTAAGCAGGTTTGTTTTCTTGATCAGGAATTAGTTTTTTTGCCTTTAAGCCATTTGTTTCAAGCTCTTGGCACTTTTTATCATAAATAGAAAATAGCTGTTAACTCTTTCCTTATTTGCATTTAGAAAATCTATATTTAAAATATTAATGCAATATCATGCCAGTAATTTCTTTCTCTCAGCAAGTAAAAGAAACAAGAGAAACTGCTGAGCATAAATAGGTAACTTGCAAAACTCTGTTCAAAAGAGTTTGATGCAAAGAAATTAGCTTGTGTAACCATGATGTTTTTTCTCATAAATGGTAGTCAGCTTATGAAGGATTTTAGTTTACAGTTTTATTTATGTGTGCAATAGTTGGTTAAGTATTTGACATGACCTCTGATTATAAGATATTGCCCAGCAAGCATGATGACTTTGATCAAATAGTTGAAAATATAAATATCTTTATTGACTAATAATCTTTAAAAAATGTAGTTCTGACTGTGCTTTATGTGAGCACAGACTGTTTGTGTTCTAACCTTTTTTTAATATGCTTCTGTCCAGCTCGTGCTAAAAGCTTGGTTTTATGCTTTGTGTTATTTAAGCTAAATAGAGAAGATAAGTGAACTGATTATTTGACACTTTTTGTTAAACAAAAAAAAGTAAAAGACCCCTAGTGAAATTATCAGGCAAATGATAAAATCAAAAGCATAGAGTGATTTAGAAGGGAAAAGGCAGTTTCATGGAGAATGGTTCCCATGATGTCCATTAAATGCAATACTTTAAATGCAACCTCTGAATCTGTGCCACTGGCTGTTGAAAGGTGAGAAGGAATACTACCCTACATTTTCAATCTATTTCTCATTCTTTTCTAAGCATTTGCTATCTTGCTGAAGCTGGAGACAAAATACTGGAGTTCTTGGTCCAAAACACTAGAGCACATCTCCCAGAGTCACCTGTGGCAAGAATCTAGCACAATTTGGGAGAAGCTTCTTATAACTCAGAAAAGGAACTTTTGCATGTAAAAATAAAAGAGGTCCCTCTACTTCTGTGCAAGTGTTTATGTTTTCTTCAGTAAACGTCACTGCTCTCAGTGCCATTAGGAAGCTCGTTTCTCTATGTTCATCATACGCCATGCAATCTTAGTATGGAAATTCATCACTTTTGAACATACTGAATATTCTAGTTTTAGGAGGGTAGGGGAAGTTAAGACCCTTGAACCAGGCAACTTCATTAACACATTGTCTGCATAATAACATAACAGCTGAAAAAAGCAAAGAGCTGAGCACATGGAGTTAGGCTATTCAGACAACAGAAGTCAAAGTTGCGCTGAGAATAGGTAAAATCTAGATTACTGTGAACTGTGGGAGTAAAATACTTTGTGGAGAACAAGAACCAGGAAAGAAAATATATTAGAAAAGGGAAGCACACTTAAATACCTACAACTTACTGTATGCTATCAAGTGTAAATGGTACAGCAGAGCTCAGTACTGACATGACTCATCTGGCCCCTAATGTGAAATGTCTCATACTCCAAAATAAGGAAACAAAGCATACTACAAATTTCAGACTTGTGAAGAAAGAGGTTAAGATACATTGCAGTATGCCTGTAAAAGAGGCTATAACTGTAAAACAATTAGGAAATAAATGTGAGTGGCTCTTCATGAACTACATTGAACCATAGCAATAGCAACAGCACTGGCAGTATGAAAATGATGATCCTACTACTAAACAAAAACACAATAGAGGGTAAGATCAGAGTAATAAAGTAAATTGTGGAAAGCAAAAATATTTTAGAAAATGAAGAGGTAAGAAATAGAAATCTTTAAAGAGTTTACCATGTAAAATAATATAAACAGTGTTGTTATCTACCACATCACTGCAAATATAGTATAGATTGGGTGGAGGATGAAAGCAGGAAGAAAAAAAGTCCAGAATCCAGTACTTCCCTCTTTATTGATATACTAGGCAGAAGCAAACTGCTAGCCAGTTTATCTGCTGGCATCAAATAAGATTGCTTCAGTTATCTTGATCAATACCAGATGAAAATGATAGGTACAAAGGAAAGATTACTTTGCACTGAGATATCAAGTATTCTTTCATGTTTCTCTACCAGTCTGCACTAATATATTGAACTTGGCAGGCTGAATCTGATAAATACTTCAAATTTAAAGTCATGTCTTGGAAAAATAAATGAGTTTCTCACTTTTCCTTCTTGAATATATAGTAGAGTTTGCATTACATAATCCATTGCTGTCCATGTAGCTACTGGTTGTTTGCTAGTTAATGTTGTTTTGAGGGCTATATTAAGCTATGAAAAAATGTCTTTAACTGAAATATGAAAGGCAGCCATTTTAAAGTTACACGGCTGAGGACAGAAAGGCTATTTGGAAGGTGATCTCTTTCAAATGACTAAGTCATCTCACCAAGTAAAAAATAGTGTTAGCATTCACCATGTAATAAATATCATGAATGTTCTATGACAGAATTTGCCTACTTTTAGTTTCTCACAATCACCAAAACTAGACATGGTTTGCCAGTTTGTAAATCAGATTCTTGTAATGCAGATACGTACACGTTCGGTTTTTTTACTCCTGTACTACTCAAGGAGGATTATTTTAGGCGCACAGACTTCACTTACCATGCTTCGCAGCTCAGATGACTGAAATCAATACTGTGTAGACTAAGATAGATTTGCAAAATGAACAAAATCATTCCTTTGTTACAGATCATTGAAATAAAAATTCACTGTTAAGGTAGTTGAATACAGAATTTTATGGTGTACTCAGAGAGCTCTTGCATTTGTGTAACAAGAGTCACAATGACTTCATTCCACTGATAGGGTTCAGATTTGTATGTTGGGTATGACAGTTATAATTCTTGGAGTGCACTCGAGTCAACGTTTGCAACATAAAAGGGTGTACCACTCTAATGATTGACATGACCATTGACCCCTCTTTATTTTCTGGCAATGTTTACTTCCCATTTGACACAGTCTTAAAAAACGTTACTCACTACATGGAATTAGGAAAAACATTGAAAGACATTAGTACTCTTATTTTTCAGATAGGAACTTCTTTCTGTTAGTTCTAAGTAGTACATAGCCAATCAAGTATTTTCACCAATTTTCACCACAATTCATTATTTTGATGCTATCTGTAATGCTATTTATTTAATAGGTATGGCAATAGTCCAGCCACTGAGTATATTTGGATATTGAATTTTATTTTTATTTTCATTTTTCCCTACAAGATTGCCATGATTCAAAAAGACTTCTGAGTTCTCTTGCATGTCTTTGGAATGAAATCAGTGTCTAATATCATCAGTGCATACATCCTTTGATTGTGCTGCTTCACTTCTCCGCCCCTCCTCCTTCCTCCTGCAGCTGAGGCAAGCCAAACGTTCAGACAAGAGTAGCCCATTTAAAACTTCTTGCATGAATATGAAAAAAGTTATGATTTAGGAAAAATATGTTCTTTTTTATAGTTATATTACTTTGTTTTTTAAATGTTAGTGTTTGAAATGGTTTAAGGTTATTCATGAGTGAACAAAATACAGTATTAAATGTTTTGTTTCCACTATCTTTCATATGCTGCCATATGAAGATGTATAATGGTGCTTGACAGTTTATTTTCTTCAGGTGATAGCCTGTAATATTTTTAAAGAAGCCCAGAGCTAGATGTAGTTAAAAATTTTAATGTCACTCCCCAAAATACTACTTTTAAAAAAAAAAATGTCATTATTTCATATAAAATTCAAGAATTAATTAGAATTGCGAAATTATAAAAAAAATGTGTGAGAGAATAAGTAAAAAAAGTTTTAAAAGTACAGCCAGATCATTCTATAGTTAGTCTTACAAGAATTATGCAAAACAGTTGAAATGCAAACTACTCACTACATTATGCATTATATTCATTATTGGTACTTTAGTTAATATATTCTTGGCATTCTTTTGCCCATTATAATAATGGGATATAATGAGATCTTTTTTTTAATGCACCAGGTGTACAAAGTGTATTATTCAGGATTTCTCAGGCGGCCACTGGAATCTAGTCAACACTGAGATATGCTTGCTAATAAACTAGAGATACTCAGCACCATGTTGTGTAACTTACAGCAGTCCTATACCACATGTGAAACCTTCTATCACATGCAGTCGAGAAAATATACAACATACAATTAAGGTGAACTGTTTAGTACCCCAAGGAGAACATCCCACCTATTATATGTCTTGGCTTGAAGTTTTTAGCAGCAAATATCCTTATGGACATGATCTTTGGAGGGGATTAGTGTGCTTCTCATTCCCTTTGTAAGGGCTTTAAATGTACAGATGATCACACCTGTATGCCAAGGAATGAACAAAATATTCTTGTTAGCTCTCTCTGTTCAAATATAGCTAAATGTGAATACTAATTTTCCTTCTCCTTCTGCTTTGTTTCATAGCAAGAAGAGGAAGAGATAACTCTTATTCAATACCGTGGTACACTGTCAATTGTGATTTGGACAAGAAAGATTGTCCTTTAATTTAAAAAAAAAAAAAATTGTCAGGTCCAAAGTAATACAACCTTTGTTTTAATTGGGCAGAACAGGAATCTAATTTTGATGTACATGTTGATGTGGTACTTGTTAATGTGTCAGATTTCAAGAAATATTACACCAACCTTATAACTACCATCTCCAATGCATGTACAGTGAAAAACCAACTTGATTTGGTTTAACACAGTGTTCATGTACCAACCATTTTCCTGCTTAGTAATTTATTTGTCAAGCATCTTCTTTGTTTAAGATACCTTTATTCCCTCAAGGTTTAGCAGACGTATAGCTATTATATGTGAAATAAGGACTGTAAAATGCAACAATTTTGATATATCAGCTTATCTAAAATACTTTTTTCAACCTTTTGGTTTAAGAACTATACCTCTTTTCTAAACTTTACTATAATATTACTGAACAGTAGATTTTTGTTTTTCTTTTGTGATACTGTTGAAATTCTAGATTACCACATAAAAAATACAGGGAATAATACTAAAATAGTAATAATAAGGACCCCCTGGTAATATCTTAAGAGTGTTGCTTTTCCAGAGATACTCTGAAAGAATAGATAAAAATAAAATTGACCACTGTCCAATATCTGTTTCTTTGTACGTATTCAGAGTATTTCATTAGTAAGAATTTGTATCTGGAATTGCTTTTTTTACTACCTTTTTGTCTGGATATCCAAGGTAACTGCAACAAAATGAGCTGGACTTGAATATGGCATTATCAGTAGATTATCTGATTTCAGATTATTTTTATTTTTACTTAGAGTAGTTTGTGAATTAGGGAGATTTCCTACAAGAAATTTGATCAAATTTACTTTTTTTATTTGTCAGCTGTTAATGAATGGAAAGTCTAAGACAAGAAAAATAAAAATGTATAATATTTAAAATTTAAGAACCTGTAACATATTAGAACTACCTAAAAGGTAGCGATATAAGAATTTGAAAGAAAATGAATAAACTTATCAATTTGGTGAGTTTTAGCTTGCTTTGAAAAAGTTCTGGGGGGAAAAAAAATAGAAATGCATTCCTTGGAAATACTTAGATAACATTAAATCCATTGCATTTTCAGTGGGAAAAAAAAGTGACACCACTGTTTTATTTGAAACTGTTTCACTGGATGGAATAACTTTGACAGTGATTTAGGCGTGTCTGTTTGAGAGGCTGACATGACTTGCAGAATCTTTTATTAATGAGTCCATTAATGGAAGAAAGTCAGTTGGATTCCAGAGTTTAGATTAAGTGTCCGTAGTTGGAAAAATCGCTATTTTGTAATGTGAAAAAAAAAATCTTACAAATATAAAGACAGGATGGATTGTTTATAATTTCACTCTCAGAGACCTTAACTGTAACAAAAACTATAGAAATAAAAAATTCAAAGCATTAATTCTTTCATTGAAATCCTTTTGAAATAAGAATAATGCTATTAACATAAAAAAATACATATTCATATGTATTTGGATTTTAGAAATGTGTATTCCTGTTCACTAGATTGAATTTCGTTTTAATTGGCCTACAGAATAGTATTAATTTAAATATCCACTTTTTTCTCCTGTGCTTTTCCAAATCTCTAACATTTCTAATGTTTCATAAATATTTCTTCACTGAAGACCATAATCTTATTTAAGGATTTCCCTTTACTTTTTTGTTTTCTGGTTAACATCCTTTAGTAATCTTTACACTTGGAGTCTGAATTTTTTCCTCTTTAGACCAACACAAATCCAAATGAAAGCATTAGCTGTAGCTATTTTTACTCGCTACTAATAATCCAAATTCAAATTCTGACTGTGAGGTTCAGTCATGCTCTTATTTCTTATTCTTACTCCCAAACAGATGAATTTTGGTTTCTCTTTATTTATTTCTTTTTATTTCTTCTTTCGCCTTTTATCATCCTATACCAATCTTATACCAATTAACCCCAGCACAAATAGCAAGGTATACTTCTTTGCTTATTATTTACATTGCAATCAGAAGCCTGGTTTGTGTTTTAGATTTTTTTGCAGCGAATTGCCCTACATGATACGTGTTCATAAAATATTGTTGGGCTATTCTGGTGGGTTCAGATGAAAGCACCTGTCCATTTTTCAGCTATTTCAATAGTTACTTAACCAGAGACAAGACTTAGTCTGAGATAAAAAAAACTATGGGTTCAACTTGCAATTCCACAAGAGACATTTATTCTATATCCCTTGTTTCGAAAGGGAAATTGTATTTCTTGCCTCACAAAGACACTGAGAGCATTAATTCCCTCCAGATTATGAGGCATTTAAATGCTATGAGAAAAGGAGGAATGGACAGGTAAATATCTGTTGATAGAACTACATAATGTGCCTATGATTCTCAATAGCATCAAGTCAGTGAAATACCCTATACTCACGGAAAGTCAAACAAAAGTATACACATTTTTATTCAATGAGGATATCTTGAACTATCATGCTCTATTATAATATAATGGAGAAATAGTACTATTGTCCTAGTTTAAAAACATTGGCACATGTGAAATGCCCTAAATGGTTGATGTGAAGAGGAGCATATTGAGGAGGCATTGTGGAAAGAGACAGAAGTGTATCTACCAGACAGCTCTCTCATGTTTCTACTGTCCTTCTGCAATTAAGCCACACATATAGCAGATTAAGGATCTGCATTATTGAGGTTATGTAGACTCCGAAAATCAGTGAACGGTTTATATTTAACCCTAGCTGCAATGCAAGAAAATTATTTTCTTCAGCAGACTTCAGTGCCTTTATATAAAAGAGCATATGGGACTTGCACCTTTATGTCATACACTTGAAAGGCCCAGGGTCCTCTGCTGCTGCTACAACCCACAGCTTTCTAATTATGTCACAAAGAACAAGAAAAGATTATGGATGAGCAACAAGAGTAGTTGCTAAGCGACATCCTGTGCAAGGAGCTAGGTAGGAGCTGCTGAGTAAAACCATTCAACAGGCACCTCTCAAGTTTTCACAGGACTAAGAAGCAGAATTCTGGGTTAAGGAGTTTCTGATGTAAATATTTTTGAATGGAAAATATATTTGATTTCTTTTTATCTCTCAATGAACTTGAAACAGGAAACAAACAAGAAAAACCACTTAGGACTTTGGTCTTAATGGCTTTTTTAGTCTATAAGCAGTCTGTTAGATTCATGAGTTTATGAACACATTTTGCAAAATACTAGAGTTTGTTAACACTAATCAAAATTCTTCAAGTTTTACATTGTGAAAAAGGCAGAGTCTTAATTAAGTTAGGTGTTAATATTTAATATCTCTGGCCTTTCTACCAGAAGCAGACTGTAATGAACTGCATCTTACAGAAGGGCTTTCTATTTAGCAATCTTGTTGATGAAGAAGTGCTTGATCTAACCATATAGTCTAAGACTTCTCGATGAAGTTGAGTATATTTATCTGCATGAAATTATATGGACAAGGTGTTGTCAACTTTGATCCAATAACTCCCTTAGACAAATTGCTAACTCTTCATCTTATCTCCAAATTTACTAAAAGTTTTGCTTAATCAAACATACCATACTCCATCTATAAATTACTAATTCCTAAAGTAGCGTTGACAGAAAAGGAAAGTAATTCTCTGTAGTATGGATAATCTGTTCATAAACTCTGTGATATCATCTGACCTTCAGCAGCATAACCATACCAAATGAGGAATCTCTAAATATATCAGCCTAATGTATTGGTATTGTCAACTTTATAATTATCAGAGAAATAATGATTCATATTTTAAAATCACCCCACTTTTCTACTTTTTAACTCTTTGGAAAGACTCCTAATGACCTCATGGTGCTTTCCACTCAGTCCCACCCTGACCTAATGGATGAGTAATCATACAGATGCTATTACAAAATGTTTGTCTTTCTCTCTAAATGGCTGTCTTCCTACTTTTGCCGTGCTTCTCTCCTTGATGATCATGCACAGCTTACTAGAATACAGACCTATTTAAAATTTGAGATCTCTGCAATTTTGAAATTTAATGCTTCTCCATATATTTGCAGTTTTCTAGTGTTTTCACATATCATTAATGTAATAAATCGTTGTGCCATTGCTGATCTGTTTTAAATGCCCTCTGCATTGCCACAAACATTGTCTGCCACACAGAACTGAAGACTAATACCACCTGACAAGTTGCACTACAATTTCTGGAGACACTAGAGTAGCAAATATATAATGTGGGTTGTGCTAATGTTCTTGAAATGATTGATAAGTTTTTAATTATAAATCAAGTTTTAATTTAGTTACTCTGTTCACCCGAGTATATCTTATGAAATTTAATTTATGAAATATTAATACATGACATAATTGAGTGTCCAGTGCTGGTAGATTTGGTTGCTTGAGAACACAGAGTAGATCCTTTCATAATGACTGGTTTTATAGTCAGGAACTTAGTTCCGTAAAAAACTTCCCCTCTTAATGGTATTACTTATACTGGAATGGTGACATGAAGAAAAGTTACTGTGTTTGGGGTCTTGCTACACAAAATCTTTCCATCTGTATCCTAGCCTTGATAGCACTGAAATACAGCATTTATTTATAAGCGTTGTGATTCTGTTTCTCCTCTTAGGCACTGTGAATCATAAGAAACTAGAAGGAAGGGTAAGAGCAAAGGCAGTTAATATCAGCTGGTCTAGGCAACTGCCATGTTATTTAATTTCCCTTACTAAATATAGATAGTAGATCATGTATTCCCTGATCCACCTTTTAGGCTAAATTTTCACAATACTTTTCCTGCATTCAGTTTAATTACTGTGGTAAGTCCTTACTGGGCTTAAGGAATTTGCATGGTTTGATGGTTGGTAGATAGCTATATAGCCATTTAATGACATTTTTTCCTGAATTTCTCTGGAAGAATGGAAAATAACAAGCCTCTGTCATGTATTGTTGCTAATGATTAACTTTCTCCTCTTTTCTAGAATTTCTCTAGTATTTAGCTTCAGAAATCCCCAGAAACTCATGAGTTTGCTCTATCTTCATGTCTTTGGTAGTTTAGCCTATGGTATAAATAATTTTTTAATTGGAGTATGTACCCTGTTGGCCAAAGTAACTGTAGGCAAGTCACTTTAATAAATATAATACATTGAATAGGATATGCTTCATAAAAAATGAACAGGGTTTTTTTAAAAAATTCCTATGTGTCACAAAATATTGCAAAATATGCATCACTTTCATAAGGTGAATATATTTGGAGGTTTCAATGCTTAATTAAAAACTATTAGATTAAAAACTTAGATTAAAGAAATGCGAGTATACAAATATCACTGTGGCTTTTCTTTGTGTTTGTTATTTCGCAATGATTTACTGATCTCATTTTTAAAATAATTTTTCATTCTGAACTTGGAAAATTTAGGGCCAGACTTTGTTGACCATAAGTGAACATCCGATATTCCCTATTATACTATAGATAATAAATTCACCAGAATAGCAGTGTATCATCTAGATAATTAAAAGTTGTTAACAGGAAACACTGAAAGGAAAACTATATTTCTTCACATCAGTTTTTGAATAGTAGGGGAGCTCTCAGTAGAATGGAATATGTTGAACTTCGGGGGGGTTGATTTAGTTTGGCTAAAAATTTATTCCTGATCTTCTATCTGCTGGAGATAGGTTATTTTTTTTATTGCAGATTGTTCTTATTGCAGCCTAATAACATAGGGATACCGATGCAGATTTAATATTTGGGCTCTTGAAGAGACCAGTTCAATGTGTGGTTTTTTCTCATTATATTAAGTAATTTTGTGAACGATTACTTGGCTTCAGTATACCTGGGACTTTTTTCAGAATTTATGCATTTTAGAGGAATATTATTGAATATTTCTTCATCATTGATGAACTCCTAGTTATTTCTTGTGTGGAAGCTAAAGATGTGATAACTCTCCCTAGATTTTCTACTTGCATTTGTTTACAGTCATTCAAGGTAATGATTACAGTCAGCCTTTCAGTCACCAGTTCCAGTAATATTAGAAAAATTCCACATACATATTTTTCATAGGAAACTGTGTAGTCAAACACGACATACAAATGCTTTTGGGCTGGCTGAAAATTATGGTTCTCAGTGTTGCTTATAGGAATCCAGGTTCTCCATCGACCGGAGATTAATAGTGTCTTCCAACATTCACAATAAATTAATTTTATATCAATTTAAATTAACACCATAGAATCCCAATAAACTTAAATACTTTTTTTGGACGCTATTATTGGACAAAATGTGCAACTCATAATAGTTAATGTACCAGTGATGATAAAGATGTAGTAGTAACTATAATTAGAAAAATCCTTCGGCTATCCTTCCTCACACTATCTTCTACCCTTTTATTCCCTGATGTTTACACTGGCATTTGTAAAAATAAATAATGTTATCACCATGACTCTGTAAAGTTCCTAAAAATCCTACTATTTGAGTAAATGTTCAGAGAGTCAAATCTCAGATTTCTAAAAGGTTAAATACCTTTAGTTCTCTTATTGTGGGAGTCCTAGCAGATGTAAATTTACAGGGGAAATTTTAGAATATAAAAATTCATATCCTAATGATATTTTCAAATAGAATTTTTAGGAGAAAATATACACCTCTGCTTTTTAAGGAAAAGAAACATGCAAACCCATTCCCTGTTTTCAGTTATTCTAATTCTACTTATTTTTTAGTTCCTGTTTCTATTTATTTTATGAATCGTGCTCCATACTGAACTCTATGACAGGCATGTTATCATAGTATCATAGAATAGTTTGGGTTGGAAGGGACCTTTCTGGGGCATCTTCAACTAGATCAGGTTGCTCAGAGCCCTGTCCAACCTGACCTTGAATGTTTCCAGGGACGGGGTATCTGCCACCTTTCTGGACAATCTGTTTCAATGTTTTGCTACCCTCAGCATAAAAAATTTCTTCCTTAAATCTATTCTGAATCTTCCCTCTTTCAGTTCAAAACCATTACCCCTTGTCCTATCACAACAATTTTTTTAAAGCTGCTTCCAGGAAGCAAGGAATCTCTCTTCTTTCCAGAAGATTCCTCCTGGTCCATATTTGCATTACCCTTTTTTGTCTTGTATGGTGATAGCTGGGAAAATATACAGACCGATGGAAAAAATGTTTTCTACCAGGTGGGAAATTATTAAATATTATTACCTACAGATTTCAAAAGAAAAAAAATGCAACTTAAACTAGTCAGTACTCTTTCTTTCAACAAAGCAACTCCAACTGTGTCTCAGTAACATGTTTTTGCTGAAGCTTCCTCTTTATGAGGTTCTCATTGCAGTGCCTGTTTCAGCCCTGAGTCTCACAGGGGTAGCACTGCTCAGAGGATTTCCAGACTTCCATTTTTAGAGCCATTTTGAAAGCAGAAGACTCTGGGCCATATTTTGAAATATCATTTAGTGCTTGTTTAATGGGACTGGAGTCAGTCTTGAATTTATCATCCCCTAAACACTGAATATGTTTTGAATCTCTAATGCTGGTTTTATTAGAACAGAGACTAGAAGCGTGAACTTTTTAAAGTAGAGAGCTCAGAACATGTCTGTGAACATGACAGAGAGCTAAGAGTGTTTGCAAACAGAATTTCTCTTGCCATCTTTGCCAAGTTCTCTTGTCCTCCAGGCATGCTATTAGTCCAATTTCTGAGACTGGATTAGTGCAAGCAAATCTTTTTCATCCCTTGAAAGAGATGAACTCCCATTTTGGACACCTGGATGTTTGAAAATCCCCTTTTCTTCCCCACTGTGTGCTCTTCCAAGGCAGCATTTTTCCTGTCCCATGAGCCCCTTGCTAACCTGCACATGAGAGAACCTTTCTGGCACTTAAATACCCTTGCTGCTTGCAGAAAGGAGTAGTCTCCCCTTCCTTCCAAGGCTCCTCCTGATTCAAGACACAAAGCAACACCCATCCTCCTCCTGCCTAGATGTGGGCTTTTAAAGGAATGGAGCACTGTCGTTCACTGTTACTAAATTAAGCAGATTCCAGTCTTGGCACCTTCTGGATCGAAGACCAGAGGTGCTCAGAAACAGGTTTGTATTGTAATATGAATGGATAGGGAGAGGGAGGCAAGATACATGTTTTTCAATTACAGGCTGATCATTTTGTGAAGTGACAAATGTTATGTTGCTACTTACGTCTTCCTGATAGGAAAAACTGTCTGCCTTTGTGATTTCTAAATGGTATTTGGTTGATGCTACTCATGCTGTAAATATACACAGTGCCTACAAGAATGTCTTAAGTAGAGAGCAATACTCTTGAAAGATGGCTGGCAGCAGGTAACTACCATTTATGCTGCCGTTTGAGATGTATTCACTGGTCTCTGGTAGGCAAGACTGAACAAAGTTTTCTAGGGAAGTCCCAGAGTCTAACCAACTGCATGGATAGAAAGCAGCATTCACATAGTCTGTGCTTTTATGCCCTTTGGACTCCTTGTTTTGTTCTTCTGGACCCCTGCCACAATGTAGCCTTGGGTATTAATTCCAAATGCAAAGTGCTTGGTCTGGCTTTCTTAGCATTTTCCAGAATGACTACTAATTACATTGGATCTGAGCTGCTATTGCTGTGCTGCAGCTATGTTCCATTTTCTGTCTCTTGTGCTCTCATTTGCTCCCCTTCTTATTTGCCTGAAATGAAAGGACTCATTTAGTGGAATGTATTTACCTGAAGAATTATGGTTTGGTCCCTTGGCCATAAGGCTGGTTGGAGGCATTTGGCACTGAATCAGTTTCAGTGGATTGCGGCTGCCTGTTCTTGTTGTATAAGGTTGCCAGTTGTAGTTTATAGTCTGTGTGGAGCAACTAATCTCTCTCTGGTGTAAAGGACAGAGCTGGGTTGCTGTATAGCATACATTACATCTCATGCCAGCTGGAATGATGGCTAGGCACTCTGGAAGCTTTCTTTTCCTAAAGTAAGGACTTTTACTTAGTTTCCGTATGTAGTTTTTTCTTCTCTTGATTATCTCTTAGTAACAGGCTTGAAAAGTGTTAAGAAGATTAAATGAATAAATGAAAAAAGAGACCAGGGGGAATTTTTTTCCATTCACTCCACAATAGGACAGAAAAATGGAGAGAGATGCAGGATTGATCTGAATCTGAGTATCATTCCATCCCACAACTAACCTATAAAGGATGGAACAATTACATATGTATATTATTGACATTTATCACAACTCCGTGGCTGTAGAATTGTTTATAAAGTCGTGGGGGGGGAAGAAATGCTTCTCTGTGTCTTTTCCTTACGTGAATATTTGTGCATTCAAAAGGAAAATCAGAGCTGTATTAAATAAAAGTTATAGGAGGAGTAAGCGCACTGTAGATTTAATCTGTTTGTTCTATTTGAAGTAAAACATGAAAATGAGGCATGGTACAATGCTTTTTTGTTAGATTGAAATTACCCCATAACAAAAACATAAGAACAATTAATGAAATACAGTGAAAATTAGCTCTTTTTCATGTTTCTTTTTCTCATGCAATATTTGGAATAGATGAAAAGTAGTGAATTGCTAGTTTAGGTTCATGCATGCTTGCAGTAAAGCATAAGGATGGCTACATTGAGTCAGATCTCACATTCACATAACCTGATATTCTGTCTCAGACAGTGATCAAATATGAAGGCCTAGAAAAGACTATAGGAAGTGTTTGTCCCTTTGTACTCAGCAATGATGAGGTTGCACCTTGAACACTGTGTTCAGTTTTGGGCCCCTCGCTACAAGAAAGAAAGAGGTGCAGGAGCTTGTTGAAAGAGGAGCAACGAAGCGGGTCAAGGGTCTAGGGCACAAGTCATATGAGGATCAGCTGAAGGAACTGGGGTTGTTTAGCCTGGAGAAAAGCAGGCTCAGGGGAGACCTTATTGCTTTCTACAACTACCTGAAAGGAGGTTGTAGCAAGGTGGGGGTTGGTCTCTTTTCCTAAGTAAGAAGCAATAGGATGAGAGGAAACATCCTCAAGTTGTGCCAGGGGAGGTTTAGAACGGACATTAGGAAAAAAATTCTTCACTGAAAGGGTTGTCAACCATTGGAACAGGCTGTCCAGAGAAATGGTGGAGTCACTATCCCTGGAGGTAGTTAAAAGACATATAGATGTTGTACTTGGGGACATGGTTTAGTGGTGGACTTGGCAGTGCTAGGTTAATGGTTGGACTTGATGATCTTAAAGGTCTTTTCCAACCTAAATGGTTCTATGATTCTGTGGTATTCTTATATTGTACCTATCCAGCCTTAAGCTGTTTTCTGGTCAGGGACACTGATACGGACATTTTATCGAGGTATTTATCAACCACCTGAGGATTTTTCTTCTGTGAGCCCCCATGAAACATAGGTAATCAAATATGGTATGGCAAGAAGTTCCAAATTCAACCATCTCTTTTAAGCCTGGCTTCTCCTAGCTCTAGTTTATTATCCTGAGTTCCTAGTTTATTATTATTTGAAATAGAGTGCTTAATTGAACTCTGTCCACCTCTTCTTACTTGTTACTTAATTTTACAAAATTTTACCACAGCTTTCAGCTTTCTCCAGGCTGCAAAAATCAAACTCACTCAGGCATTCGGTGTAGGGAAGACACTCCATCTCTTTGCTCATCTCCAAGCCCTTGAGATGTAGAAGGAGGGGAGGGCCATGGATTTATATCGTGGAATGGTGAAATTGAAGCTGAGTGGGTTTTTTTTTGATTACCTATGTATTTCAGAGAAAGTCTAATAGGTTTGTGAGTTGATGTAGGGTCAATTTCTCCTCTAGGGATATATTCAAAGTAGGTTGCAGTTTTACCTGTCTGAATTGCCAACTAGGAGATTCTGCTACATGCCCTGTATTGTGGGGTGGTCCAAAGAAATTAGCCTTGGTGTAACAAAGATGAGCCCTGAATCAAACACGTGATTTTGCATATGTGTGTGTGTTTGTGGGCTTTGTTAGATTTAAACCAGGTCTATATACAAATGAAATAATGTAAAATCAGTTATGCGTAACCCAAGCTTAATTATTGTTCCCTCATTTTGAAGATCTCATTTTCACTAGGCTCAGAGAAAAAAAAGGCAGTCTGCCCCCATGACAGAGAAGTGTTCAGTAGTAGAACTATTATAGGTAAAATACCAAACAAGTTTTTCATTTTGTTTAGAGATTGCCATAACTCGATTAATTTTCCTGGGCCTCAAGGTCTTTTATGATGGTTGAAGACCAGGGTCAATAAATTCACGTTAAGTTGAATTTGTATCAGTGAAATTACAATTAAAGTAGTGATTGTTAATGTTTCTGCAAGTATTTTTGCTGACTGCATAGAACAGGAAGTGTTTGAGCCTAGAGTATCTAGTAGTTGTATGTGTAATTTCAACTAACTGTAGCACAATTTAAAATTGTTGGAACAAATTTGATGAGTTAGGAATTCTTTTGTCAGAATGTGAGCTGATTGCACAGTTGACAATATTATGGCAAAAGGACAGCACCACATTGTTATTTTTAAGGAAGCCTTTCCAATGCAGCCAGTAAAGCACTTGTCTTCTACTGAGTTAAAAAGACTAATCTTGCTCCCAAGTTGACTGGTAGGTAAAACAAAAGCTGAACGAAGTTTTGTTTCAGAGGTAACTGGGAAAGGTCAGTTAGTTTTGAAAGCATTCTCCAAGCTTTTGAACAGTGTTTGTCCATTCCACTCTTGCACATCCAGTGCTAACCATGTTTTTGTGTTTTCTTTACTTTTTTTCAGCTCTAGAAAGAAACGCTTCTTTAAAGCAGGTGGGAGGTATTTAGTATAGTTAAGGGGCATTCCTTATGGCTATTTGTTGCCTTTGATCTTAACTCACAAAATGTGCATGAACCTCCTTAATATAGGAAACAGTTCGTAAGTTCACTGTAACATTGGTAATGATCCTGTCCCTTCTGACATCATATTTTGTTTTAGTTTTTAAATGATCCCATACTTTGGATGAATTTTGTTTTTCAGAGAATATCTAGTGGACAAATACCAAACTCAGGTCAACAGCTAACCTTTCAAATAAGTAGGAATGTCTAAATGATAGGAAATCAAAATAGCAGTTGATCAGAAAAAGCCAAAGTGATTTCCATTAATTTGTTTTTAACCTGACTTTCATGACTGTAATTTGTTTTAAAGTTAAAGTCCATAATTGAGAAGTTTAGTGAATTTTATGGAAATCTTCTCTCTACTTGCTAACAATGAAATGCTTGACTTTAGGTGTGGATGTAAGATACTTATAAATCCAGTAGTACATTTTGAGCTGATCTCGAGAACTCAGCACAAGTTTAAATGTATTTCTTAGTTGTCTGGAACAAGGGAACAATAAAATTTTAAAAAGCATAGAGAAAGAATTATTATGATGGTAATTGACCAAAGGACCTGTTTTTACAGGCTAAATGTTATGCTGCTAACTTATGAAGAGGAAACTTAGTAGCAGAGATCGCTAAAACAGTACATTCAGCAGATAAATATGCTTCAAGTACATTTTTCAAAAAAATATAGCTTGTGGAAATCCATAAAATCCTTAAAACAAATTCACTTCCTAGCCAGAGATTAATAAGACCATCATGTTATTTGTATTGTTACACTTCTTAACTTAAGCAGCACACAATGAGTTTACACAGGCACTGAACAATCTCTTCTTAAAAAGGTTTATGAAACCATTTGTAAACATCCACAGCAAAGTAAAGCTCAGTGGATCCATCAGCACAGTATTAGCTGTATTTGCATTTCATAAAAATACAGGTACTTGTTTAGTGGAACCCGATAACTTCTGTAAAAAGAGAACAGGGTTGGTATAATTAGAAAAGAAAGGACAACCAGACCATTGAGGATTTATCAGCACAGTAAAGTTAGTATGACTGGTTACTATAAGAAGCTTTAAGTAACCATTGATCACGCTGAACGCTTTAATGATCATATATGTGCTATGATATAGAACAAGCAGAATTGCTTGAGGCATAACAAAAAAGTGTAGAAACCAGAGTGTCAAATGTCCCATTAGTTATAATAACTACTCTTCAACTATATTTATTATTTAATGTAGGTATAGGGAATTTATGAAGCCAACTGAGATTAAAATGTGAAGTAGCTTGCAGGTTATGGAAATGCTGTAATGACTTTAAGCCATCAGCCTAAAATGGTAACTTTTAGTACTGGAAAACACATTAGAAAATACTGGGAAATAAACCAGTAATACTATTTTTTTATTCAAAATAATCTTTTAATTTCTTCTTTTCATTGCCTAAAAGAAGATGACATATTCACCAAAGAGGCTAGCCAGGAAGGTGCTGTTCTGAAAGAAGGCATTGACTTGTTCACTCTTAATAAAAAAGTTAGCTCATTGGCTTGGAGGGTCCCATCTTGAAATGAAGCTAATTATGTTTCTCTGTTAGCTTAACATTCCAGATGATTTATGATTATAAATAACTTCCATCTCTAATTCCATATTTTAGCTGTAGGAGGAGTTGAGATTTTAATACAGATCGATGGTATAATGTGTATGTATAGTGCCTAGGTTTAAAAATCTGTTTTGAAAAGCCAGTTGTGTCAAGCTTAGTAGATTGCTAAAACTGATGGATAGAGAAAGGGAGGTACTCTGAATTACCCTCTCAGATAAATATTGAAGGCTTTTATACCTCTCTGACTTTACTATGAGACTAGCTGGTAAACTTAGCCAGCTAATTCAGGTGTCTGAAATGTGGTGAAATGCATAGTCCTGTATATAGCCTCCTATTTGTGCACTGTGGTGTAGTCTGGACATAACAAAATCAGTTTTTTATACTTGTAGTTTTCTTAGAGTGATTCAAGCCTTTAACTAAGGGATAATAGTGAATATAAATACTCTGATAATTTTGTACTCCTTGTCCGCAGAGGACTAAATAAGACCAAGTTCTTAATTACTGCAGTGTGAAAGAGCCCATAAAACATTTATAATACATCATATGTCCTACAGATCATTCTTGGTGATTCAGTAGTAATTCTAGTAATGTATTCTATCATTCTGTGTGTTCTTCATGCACAAGTGTAATCTAAGACAGTAGACAATTCAGTCACTTTCTGCTATGATAGTGTTTTAACAACAAATAGGTTGCTACTAATCTGTTATCAACCATAGTTTTAGGTAATCGGATGTTTTTGGTACTGTGAGATGGCGTCCTTAGATTAAATACTACCACTTAGTGACCTGTCTGTAAACTGAGATGATTGAAGTATGATATACTATGGTACACTATTTTTGTTATTGCTATATGTAAAATAAACCTATATTTAGACCTTCCAAATTCCTAGGTCTATCTGTTCAGAAACAACTATACACAAGAAAGCTCTGAAATTTTCCTGCCATCCAGAATTAAAAAAAAAAATCCCTAAGATAAACTTTCTCTCAAGTGATATACAGTGTTTACCTTGTCTGTAACTTGAAGTTATTTTCCAGGCTTGTATGTCTTGCCTTAGTTTAGAAAAACAGTCGACAGTGTAAAAAACTGCATTTATTTCAGATGTTGCTGGAGATGAAGAATGACAAAATATGAGTTTCAGCTCTATGCTCCAAAGGACTTGGTGTGGCCATCCTTAAATTGTAACTTAGAAATTATTAATTCTCCCCTAAATCACAATAATATAATAAAATTTAAGTTGAAGATCTACAGGATTTTGCAGACTGTATCTAAGAACCTTGCTTATTTTGATGCTTACCTATCATCTTTTGTTGTGGGGTTTTAATGTGTACTTTTTCCTCTTCTAACCTATTTAAATGTGTTTGGCATAGTCTTGACACCAAACTAAATAGATGGCCTGCCTAGGAATCACAGAATGGTAGGCGTTGGAAGGGACCTTCAGAGATCATCTAGTCCAACCCCCCTGCCGGAGCAGGTTCACCTAGAGCAGGCTGTATGGGAATGCCTCCAGGCAGGTTTTGAGTATCTCCAGAGAAGGAGACTCCACAATCTCTCTATGCAGCCTGTTCCAGTGCTCTGTTACCCTCAAAATATCGATGTTTTTCCTCATGTTGAGATGGAATTTCCTGTGCTGCAGCTTGTGCCGGTTGCCCTTTGTCCTGTCGCTGGGCACCACTGAAGAGTCTGGCCCCATCATCTTGACAGCCACCCATTAGATATTGATAAGCATTGATAGGATCCCCTCTCAGTCTTCTCTTCTCCAGGGTAAACAGACCCAGGTCTCTCAGCCTTTCCTCATAAGAGAGGTGCTCCATTCCCTTGATTGTCTTCATAGCCCTCTGCTGGACTCTTTCCAGTAGTTCCTTGTCTTTCTTGAACTGAGAGTCCAGAACTGGACACAGTACTCCATATGCGGCCTCACCAAGGCAGAGTAGAGGCAGAGGATGACCTCCCTTGATCTGCTGACCATGTTCTTTTTAATGCACCCCCGGAGACCATTGGCTTTGTTGGCCACAAGGCCACATTGCTGGCTCATGGTCAACTTGTCCACCAGGACTCCCAGGTCCCTCTCTGCAGAGCTGCTTTTCAGCATGCTTTTTCAGGAAAATGCATGTTTACTTCTCCTTCATTGAATTCCTGATTTACTGAATATAGGAAAACTTTAACATGTTTATTAAGTGTAATTTACATGCCAGTACACTGTAAATTTGATATTCAGTAGCAAGATTATGATATTTACAGACATGATATCATATATTTTCAAAATATAAGAAGGCTGGAACATTGATATTTTGAAAAATGGTGTAGGTGTATGGGGAGATTTGAGAATGGGTTCCAAGGGAAAATAGGAAAAAGAGTCAGTATTTAACATAGACAGCTAAATTAATGAGGTGGTGAACTGTTTAAACACTGTAAGACCAGGTATGGTAAAGCAGTATTTGTCCCACCTATCAGAAAGCAAAGAAAGAATTTGGGCTTTTTTTCATCTTCTAAATTGATTTGATTCTTGGAAGCCAAATGGTAATTAGCCAAATTTAATATTATCCAAGGACAAAATAGCTTCTCATTTTTGCTGTTCCACCAGGTGTTCCTGGGCTAGGGGTACAGAAAAGGTCAGAGGAAGCAGAGATGACTGTTCTGTCTTAAGGTTACTTTCCTTCAGGAAATTCTTAGTAGGTATCTTAGGTCATCCATAAATTTCCAGTAAATGTTACGTATTTCTTCCTGAATCTTTTCGAACAGTTGTATTAAGATCTCATATTAAACAGACTGCAGCAGATCTGACATTCAGACTATATAGCATTAACAGATAGTCTCATGCATTAAAAAAAAAATAAAAGCATGAGCTCACACACCAACTACAAAGGTGCCTTCTCTTCACTAGGATTTTACCTAGTTTAGTTGCAAAGTGAGCAACTCATCTTTTCTCCTCACAGGGGAGATAAGTCTACTAAGAATAAATGCATGATATCCCGCCTCTTCTATGTCGGTTCTTTGTGATAATTTCAAAATGACCTTGCCTGCCTGCTATGCCTACATAGCATATAGGTATTACATTTCATATTCTGAGTGTAATTCTATTTCTCTGTGAATAATAGGTGTGAATCTGTGCCTGGTACTTAACTTCTGGTTCTTTCAAATACTTTAAGCAATTAATAGATTTCCTGTAACTTTTCAACCCATATGATAAAATAGATTCTTTCTGGTTGCAGGTGATAAGATTTTTTTTTTTATTATTTACTCCTGGTTTAATGGATTAGAATATACCTTTTCTTTTTGCATATGCAAATTTCCAGATGAGTGAACTCTCTGAAGAAATAGAACTGCCCTAGTAGTGGTGGCCATGCTGCCTACTCTGGCCATCCATCTCCTAAAGGAATGTGCTTTTCAACTGGTGTGGCAGTTTGAAGCGCTGCTCCTGATGGTGGATGGGTTTGGAATAGAAAGGATGGAGGAGAGTTACTGCTGAGGGAAGGAGGATGAGTAAGGCTTTCCAGTACCACTAATGAGCAGTAAAGAAAGTTACTGCTCTCATCATCTAGAAGTAGCATAGTGCCTCCTGCCTAAATTTTTCATCACAGACTTGCCAGAACAGCTTTCCCATTCCTCTCCTGAGAAGAGTGGTTTTAGACCCCCTTGCCTGTACACAAGTGTAAACTTGCACAGGAGATTGTGTGGGAGGAGAGTTAGCTTCAGAACAAAACATCCAGTACACCACAAGTGAGCAAATAGCTAGAGAGGAAGGAGATTTCCACCTTCACTTTGGTCTTCACAAAACCTAAGACGAACGTTTTCATGGACAAGACTGTGTCTTTTTTTTCTTGCTAGTTAAAAGTGACAGTTGAGCAATCAAGCTTTCTGTGGATGGAGTGATGAATCTCTAGGAGCAGTAGATTGACATTTAAAACAAGCCAGATCATACACAACTGTATCGCCCCTGTCTTCCTAATTCTTCTCCGTGTGTCATATAACTGTCAGAGTCATACCTTGTGTTAGTTTTGGATGGGAGGAGGCCAGAGGACACAGTCTGTGAGCATCTTTGTATTTTTCAGAGGATAACTTACCAAACTAATGTATCTTGAAATACAAATTTTCAATCCAAAGTCTTATTAAGAAGTTTTATTTGTACATGACTTGCAGCTGCTTTTCTATAAGACAAACGTTTGTAAGACAGTTACTTATATAGCATTTGCTAATTAAATATTCTCATAAATCACAGCAAGAAAATTTTTACAGTATGCAGGAAAGGATAAATTGAAACGTGCAATTGAATATTGATCTATGGCCAAATAAAAATCTTTTAAATGTAAAGCCTTCACTTAATTTAGGCAGAATCAAAAATAACATCAATGGACCTGTTACAATTCTCCTAAGACCTTGTCCGGAAACATAATACAATTTTCATGCTGTCTGGTGATGGATCGAGTTAATGGAATAACCCTATAACCTTTAGTGTTCTTATTCATATTCAGAGGTAATATAAATATCATCTGTCCTTCCCTTGGGCTGTAGAACATTAGGCTAACCTCTTTCTTCAAGGCCCAGCGTGCTGTGGTTGCTCTATCTGTCTGAGGCATTGATTATTTTAAAATAACCAGTGTTATTTTAGTCATAGAAGACTTCTTTACTAGACCTTCAATGTATTAGGGACTGAAAATTGCACTGAAACTTAGAAAATTGAATCTGTACCAGAGATGTATCAGACCCAGAGAAAAAAATCTTATTTATTAATTCAGGGAATTCTCCCTAGCAGATTTGTCACCTTTAGTGTTTCCTTATGTGAGGATTTCTGAATTAGAGTTCAAGTAATCATACTCCTTATTTTCATGTAACAAGTGCTCTAAATTTTCCATAAAGCTTGTGCTGTAATTCTGTATAAGAGTCTAATTTATAAATCTTTGAAGAATTAATATAAAATAAGAATCTGCATAGCTTTTGATTTACTGGCTTCAGCTTTCACATGATTCACATTTTACACGTTTAATAGCAAGTTAAACTGTAAATTAGAGTATCCTCTGGATGAAGGTGTGAGATGTACTTGCCTTCTTGGGAAGTTTAGAGGGTTCAGGACTTGTGCTCTATAGTTCCTAGCTACATCTATGAGCCAAAGGCCTTCTAAACATCTGGAGCCTATATAGTGAAGGGGGTTCAGCTAGGGGTTTTCACTAAAGACTGTAGTAAACATCTGAGGGAATGAACTCCAGACACTTTTTTTTTTTTATTAAGTAGTCCTCCATCACTACATTATTCTTCCAGGAATGCCAAGGCAAGTATACCCAACTCAGGTTTAATGGAGGTAAGCAGATCTATCATTCCTTACACACAGCTGCCAGTCTGGCTTGTGTGTACTCCTAGAGCTAAAATGCAGCAGAAAGAGACAGGCGTGGGAATTGGGCAGAATGATGAGCCAAGGGAAAGCTCTTAGTGATCATACTTTGTTTTAGAAGAAAAGTAAATGTGTCAGAAAAGACATTAACTTCAAGGAGGAATTTTAAAATAAGAGGGCTGAACTTAAGGAAGGAATGTGAGAGCAATGAAATGTAGGATATAGGGAATGAAAAACTGTGAAGGGGGACAAGATACATACTTCACTTGTATGGTGATTAAGATGAAGCAAGTATCAGTGTCATAATGATGTAAGTCTTCCTTGGAATGTCCTATTTCATATAAGCTTAAAATAGCTGATGGTGGATGAAAAGGTATCAGTGTTTTTTCCTTCATGCAAGTGTCTCCATACCACCTGGTAGGTAGCTCAAACCAAAAAATTCTAAACATCCTAAAAATTCAATATGCCCATTTAAGGGGAAGAAAAGAGAGAAAAGAGAAATGGGATGATGTGATGCTTGATGATGAAGGGAGGGGTTTTTGGATACAAGGATGGCTATGTAGTCATTTCTTTTCCTAAGTTCTGTGAAATTTATAGGAAACCTCCAGCTCTTTGCAGGGAAAATGTTTACTTATGTGTATCTGTATCTGAGGATCATTGTATATTAATTTATAAATTTTTCCTATCTTATTCAAAGAGGTTTTCTAAGAAGCATTCTCAGAAAAGATTCACTTGTGTATTAATTCACTGGGCTGATTCTTTGTTCCAGTACACATATAAAACCAGCAAGTTTGAAGCAGATCTCCTCCGAGTTTCTTCTGAAACCAGGGAGTATATAGCAGCCAAATGCTCAGACAGCACTGCAGTGATGAGTGCATTACTAGATATATAATGGTCACAGCCTTTCAGCACCATCAGTTTTTAATAGTTGCTGGTGCATGTAGTGTGTAAAATAAAGTGTATGGCTATGGTTCTGTGCACGTCTCAAATATATGCCTGCTGCCTTTATGCACAGTAAAATAGAGATGAGAAAGGGAAGGTAATGAACTGGCAAGCTGTCTTTTGGGTGGCTAATAGAGAAAGCACGATCTAAAAGAGCAAGTTTAGAATTAGATGGCAGAACAATCGTGTCTTTGTCCTCAGCTGTGTATTCGCTGTCGACCTCATCCTTAAAGTGCCTGTTGTTGCATTCCCAGACCTGTAAAACATCTGTAGTTGTGCATAAGCTTTTAAGCTGAAGTCAGTAGGATCCCTTACAGGCTTGAAAAATTAGACTGCTTATGAGATTTACTGGATTGAAACCCAAGGGTTCATTGCTTTGCAAGACTTAACTCTCCCTGTTTTTTCAGACGTACCATATAAAATCAACTGGCTGTTGATGTCAGCAAAAATAATCTTTCTGACATTGGACAATAACACATTCATTAGTGTGCTGTAGCTCTAAGGGCAAAGCTGAGACCATTGGGCTCATTTACAGTCAGGATTGAGTTTGTCTGTCCGTAGCCATCTGAACAGAGTTAAAGGGCTATGAGGATTAATTAGCTGATGCCTGTAACATCCTTTGAAGATGAAAAATACTATCTAAGTGCTACTGTGGTCACCATAACAGTCCTTAGCTTTGGAAATGATTACATGTAATCTAAGTGTTAGAACCATGAACAGCACCATGATAACTGTATTTCCTTGGCAGAAAAAAATACAAGGTTGTATGATGACAAGGGTTACTGTGATGATGTTCTCCATCTCTTCTGAATTCAGTGTCAGTAGCAAAATGTATTAAGCACAGGAGTGGTTATCTTCCCTTCTGCATTCCTAACAAAAATATTAGATGACTGAGACAGGAAGGGTGCTCTGGAGTTTTCTTACGTCGAGCATTTCAGGAGTGAGCCTCCGGGTCCTGGGAAAATGACCACAGTCTAGACAGATAGATTATTTTGTTACAGATTATCCTCTTTATTTTAACTTTTCTAGAGACAAACTGCATTTACCGTGATGTATTAGCAAAGCTAGATTCTCAGGGACCATGGGCTGATTTATGAGGTTTTGTTCTAATATCTTGGCCCTGTTACTTTTTTCTTTGTGCAACTCTGTGTAATCCGAACAATGCAGAGAAATAATTAAAGAAAGCAGACGGAGGAAAAAAGTGAAAGTCCTTTATAGCATCAGGATTGTGGAGAAATGGCATTCACACCTCTTGCTGAAACTTTAAAAATGTATCCATGGTACGGTGTCAGGCAAAATTCTGTAAAGGGAGAGATGCTTACAGTGTAGCTCTGTCTTGGAGTCCTCTTGTTGCCAATGTACATCATGTTGAATGCAAAGGAGTATTAGGTCACAATTTAAAGTGGCTCTTCAGTCCCTATAGGACTCGAAGATGGGAGCTTGCCTTTGTCGTATTCTGAGCAGGGGTGGAATTCACATCTGTATTTGATTTCCCATTAATTCCTTGTTCCACCTCTCCGAGACTAAAGTAGTGAGTGTGAAGAGATTTCACTTCCTTTAAAATAATAATGTAAAAGTATTTAGAGTGGAAAAAAAAGGTTAGGGTTTTTCTCTTCTTATAATACTATGTATCCGTACAAGATTTGGACACAAGGAAATCCTACAAACAAACTCTGCAGGGCTGTTTGTTGGCATAGGCTAAGCTGGCGGTTGCCTGGGATGATAAAAAATATTGGACATTGATTCTAGGCCATGGCTGTGCTGCCCAATTTGCTCATGCTAGAGCTGCAGAAAGCCATTATTCCCATCCCTGCTGTGAGACAGGAGTGCTGGGGCAGTCAGATGGTCGTTCCAGCTAGGGCTCTCCGTCGCTTGTGCAGCTTCATGGGCCCAAAACTGACCCTATAAGATTCGTTTTTAGTGAGTAGGTTACCCTTTCCCATGACACTACTGCTTGGTTTTTGGTGGGTTTTTTTGTAGTACATGCTATAAAAATCCATTTTACTTAAACTGGTGAAAATTCTTGAACAAGATCTAAAAGCACCTACTTTTTCCTCTAGCCTTCATAACAAAAGAAGAATGTAACGCCAATGTCCTCTGTTTTATTTCCAAACAAGATATGCTACTCATGTATTATACTTTAATCCCAATAGGATTAAGGTTTACAAAAATCTGCTACTGCAGTACACCTAGCTAAGGCACATAGTTGTTGGTTAAATGTTATCTTCTTGTCTGCATTGACTCTGTGTTTCTTTTACTCTCTAGACTGGCAAGGGTTTGACTTTCAAAAAGACAGGTGGAGCAAAATAAGCAGTATTAGAAAATAATGTTCTGAGAAAATGTATTTCCTCAGTCTTCTAGCCCTTATACTAAATTATGGATCTGTTTTTTTTAATTTATTAACTGCATAATAAACAATCAGCCACAAAACCAATAAGAATAAAGCCTGTTGTTTCGGTAGGCCATGTAGTCCCTTATAAAATTGATTTGTTAGTACATTCAGAATTTTTTGTCTGTGTATTTAATTGGAGTTATTTTCAAGGCTCTGAAATACAGAATCCATGAAAAAAGGTTCTTAAAGAATCGACACTTTCAATGTTTTATTAGTTTTTGATATTGTATGTACTGTTTCTTTTGATGGGTTTAGGCAAAGTTTAAAACAAGTTCATCCAAAATTAGCTAATGGCCATGTAAAGATTTACCTCACATGAGCTGTGTTAACGACAGAAATTCTGTCAAAACCCCGCTGATTATTAGACCTGAAATTGATTTCATATATGAAGTTGAAATAAATATTTTATATTGTTTACCTTACAGATTTTCAGGCATGACTTTTTTTTTTAAGGAATGCTACTAAAGTGTAATTCTATGTTTAGATAAAATCCACACTTACTTTCAGATGTTTTCTGTTCAAGTGCTAGACAGGTCTTGTGTTTTCTATTTTTTTATTATTATGTTGAAAGACTATCTGAATTATTTCTGTTCTTAAGTATACAAAGTGTTGCTTTTTTAATGATAACTGTTGTATCTGTTATAGAGGAAAACCATTACAGGATGCTATTTAATTTTCTTATAACTGCAAGTGCTATAGTATGCATTTCTATCCTGCAGTCACTGTTGTGGCTATGCTATAGTATAAAATTAGATTGAATAGGTATATTTAAATAAATTAGCTTGTGTACTGGTTGCACAGGCAGACAGTGTGATAAACAAAGAAAATTTTTTAGTGTTTCAGGCAGGTCTGATTTCTCGTTTTGATTTCCATGTTGCCTACTTTGCTTACGGTATTCTGGCTAGCTAATTCAAAACTGGCTTAGATATGTTGCTCTATCATAGGTAGTAACAAAGGGCAGTCTGGTTATTCAATATGATCCTTTTTTAAGAGAAGCGTAGGATCAGAAGTTCCCTGAAAATTACATTTATATACTGAGAAAAACAATGTAAAACATCTGAAACTCCACAAAGAAACACTTTTAGCTATCTCAAATCTTACATGAAATGAAGGAAGTATATAAGTTCTTGTACCTGTCCAGACACAGCAGGGCTCATGTCTATGTTGAAGAACAGTAAGCCACCTTTGCCACTCATTGCATCTTCATAGCTAAACTTATATTGGAAAATTAGTTTGCAGTTGTATGATTATGAGGCCATAGATGTAATATCTAAGAGCTATCATAGAATCATAGAACAGCCTAGGTTGGAAGCAACCTCTAAAGATCATCTGGTCCAACATTTAATGGGAAAGAGAGCCTAGATGAGATTATCTAGCACCCTTTCCAATCACATCTTGAAAACCTCCAGTGATGGATATACTGTGTCCCTGTGGAGGTTCTTTCAGTGAATGATTGTTCTTATTGTATAAAATTTCTTTCTTATCTAAAGATAAAACCTTTTCTGGT
>KZ505680.1:1002683-1072120 GCA_002844005.1 Limosa lapponica baueri | reverse complement strand
AATTTAATTAATTACAGCTTTAAAAACCAAAAATACTCACACACATTATCGGTTTGTTTTTTAAATGTGGGGTCAGAAATATTGCATTGAATTTTTTCCTTCCTATTTTCGACTGATAGATCTTTTCTGTAAAGTGCTTTGATAACCTTTAAGGTCCTTTTGAAAAACAAGGTTTCAGTACAAAAGTAGATTTTCAGCTCAGTTTCTTTCATTATTCTGTTAAAGGGGTTTGTGAGAAATGATAGTTCTGTGATATGTCTGAGGTAGTTCTGACTTTATTGACTGAGAGAATTTGGACTGCTCTTGCATAGCTTATTAAAATATTCATAATTCATTAACCAAACTTAATGTATCTAACAGCAACAAAATTCCAGGACGGGAATTCACATAGATCAGCCTGTTCCTAAACTAAAACTGGATTCTGATCTCCTTGTTCAACTTATTTCTTGATCTTGCTAAATAGCGTTCCTTGAAGTGACTGAGAGTTAGAAATTCAGAGAAAAAAACACCGCTAATAATTGTAATATTTCATTTAACTTTAAAGTTCCTTCTCAGATAATTAAAGTATTTTATTCTTTTTAATCTTTGAAAAGGAAGAACAGAATTGTTTGTATATTGTCAAAATAAATTGAGACTGAGGAAATAGATATATTCTTTGAAATTTCATACATGCTGCTAGTTGTCAGAATGAGAACTTGTAAAAGAGCTTTTAAAAAAATGAGAGCACTTTTTAAAAGTTTATTGTGACAGAAATTAGCATGAATCAGAAGCAGCAAGTGATTAAAAACTGATCAAGAGATGGATTTAGGCATCACTCTACAACTTTTCTAAGAGTCCAGGGGAAGTCATTTAACCTCAGAAAAGAAAAATGACTGGGGCCAGAGCAAGACTCCATGTTATGCACAGATATCTATTTATTAAATTACCTTTAGCTTGTTATGTAGGACCCTGTTCCTATTTCAGTTCTTTGGTCCTCCTCCTTGAAGAGGATAAAAAGATACAAAATACACATTAATGGCAGAAGCTTAGGGTACCTCTTCTCCATGTTGACCTGGGGGTTAATCAGTCTCTTGCTGGGTCTTTACTCCCTATGTACACTGACCATCAGGCAAACTTTATGAGAAAGCATCCCTGTACTTCATGCAGTAATAAGTTTCTAGACATAACATACTATGTTTCCATAAGGCTTAGAAGGAAATTTATGCTTTAGACTTCTGTTGGTCCAGCAGAGAAAAAAGAAATCCATCTATCCCCACGTTCTCCAAAAACATGGGATAGGAAAGTTAGGAAAATAAGGACTGTAGGGCATCGGCCATCTTTCATGGGACTGTCTCTCCACAGGATTTCCATATGCAAGATGATGTCATTAAAAACAATCTGAGGTGGAAAATGATGGAATCTTAACATAATATCACAATTATCAATTCCAGTGTATTTCATAACACATTACCAAATTTTCAGTGTATTAATATATCCAAAGAAGGACAGTGGTGTTATAATAAGAAGAAAGCACCTGCTGGCTTTTAGCAAAGATTTTTTTTTCCATTCATTCTTTGTACTCCAATCCTACAATTGCCATCATCATTCTCTCCCTTTCCCCTCTCTGCACCTTACTGCCAGCTAGTCAACAGAGAGAGACCCTGAAGCCCAGTAAACGTGATTTTGCTGTTACTAGCAGAAGCCTTACGTGGCTTGTGCTGGCCTGGGTGGCACTGGCTGACCCACTGCCTGGGGGTGAGTGACTGTCCCCTTCCCCAGGGAGAGTGGGGGCTGTGCGGTGCCATCAGTGGTGAGGGAATGTGTGGAAATAAAGTTAAGTGGGCCCAAAACTGAGGAGGAAGAAACCCCCTTCATGAGCCCGGCATGCTCCCTGCTGAAGGGCTGAGGATGGCAATTTACTCTATGTCCTCCTGCCACCTCAACCTGCCCTTCTGTGTGCAGTCCTCTGCAGGAAGCTAGACACAGCCCATGTTCAGGCCTCCAGGAGCCCTGGAAGGGTGGAGAATAGGAAGGGGTAGGAAAGGTGTGTTTTTTACAACAATTTCAACTGCATTGTTGTTGCGTGTTTTTTTGCATTTGAGAATGTGGACCGTAAAAACTGTGAGCATATCAGCTGCACCAGCAGTGCTTTGTTAGTACCACAGGCATGATGTGACAGGCTTTTGAGGGTAAACAGTGGTGGAAAAGGAGGGCAACGCCTCAGTGATCCCAGGCACAGTGACATGGTAAGCTACCCCCTGCAGATGCATCTCTGCAAGTGGCCAGGGGTGATAGCAGAGGACTAGGAAGGCAGAGCTTGTGTCACATCTGCCAGCTGATGTGATTATGTTATGTTATGTTATGTTATGTTATGTTATGTTATGTTATGTTATGTTATGTTAGTTATTAGAAGTTTGGGTGATCAAGGCTCACCGAAAACATGAGGAAAGGGAACAGAGGTTTTTGCCTTGTTCTTGCTGTCAGGCTGCAACTCCAGCTGGGCAAACTTTGCTATGGAGAGGAGGCAGCAGAGGTGCTTGTGGTTCACATTATTGGCCCAAAACCTGAGAGGGAGAAAAAATAAAAAAAAGCATGCCTGAAGCAGATCAAGAAGGGGTGGGACCCAGACTGAAAACTCAGGCTTGCTGCAATCTGTATCATAGTCTGAAGAGATCAGAGATCTCTTTTTCTGTTCTTTCTTGTGACCTGGTTGAGTCCAGGTGTTTGGTCTTTTTGGCAGGTTTTTCTGTGAACTGAGAGAAAGGGCAGAAGGCCAAGCATATCTGTAGGGAAGACAAGAAAGGAGAAGAGTGGATTCCTCCACTCTCCCAACCCCACCCTAGATGCCTGCTCTACTGCTACATAAGCTCTCAGGGCTGAGCTGAGTAAAAGGGTTATATGTTGGGAACCAGAGCTTTGGGGCTGGGCTTCTGGCACAAGGGGTTCCTGCAGTGTAACCATCCAGAGCTTCCTTGGTGAAAAGTGACATCCAAAACTGACATAGCACAGTAAAAAGGGGGAAAAAATATGCAAGGAGGAAAAAAGCTTTAAAACACAGGATCATTGAGTAAGTGTTCTCTGTACTTAAGTAGCATTCAGTGAAGCAAGGTAGAGCAAACTGCATAAGTCAGAATGTAAACCTGTAAGGTATCCCCTGTAAGGGATGATTGTAATTGACACATTCAAATAGACATTATTTTGAACTGAAAGAAGAAAAAGAGAGAGGTAAAAGGTTAGGTACAAGTGCTTGATTTTTTTTCAGTTAAAATATCAAGTTTTACATGTTTGTTTTAAAGAAGAGATGAAACCCAGGGGTAAGAAACAGGGCTATTGCATCACTGATCAGCTCCTTAAGCACACCAAGTAAAATATTCTTACCTAGTAGTAAAGTCATTCATAAAAGATACTGCAAAATGAATTGAGAAAGCAACAATGCTGCTAATTAGCTGGAATATCACCAGAAACTCCTCCAGAAGGAGATGCTTTGGTTGGGTTGACAAAGATAGCTATTCATAGCAGTCTTGGCTGCAGGGTCTTTGTGCACTTTTTCCATAGGTAGAACAGAAGGATGAACAGTCTATTTCAGTCCTACGGGTATTGTTAGCTGTGTAATGCATAGCTTTGCTCTGTTTGGATTTTGGTTTGGTTTGGTTCTGTATTACCATATCTCAATACAGGGAAAAAAAAGGTAGAATACTCTTCTCTTGAGGTCAGTTGCCGTTGGCTGAAGTTAAAAACATAAGATAAATATGCACCTAGATAAAGAGAGAACATGGGCACAGTTTAAAGTGTTTTTTCTGTATTAATTTTTATTAGAAGTGTTACTGTAATAAGACTAGTATCTATTTGTTAGGCTCCCTATATATAGTGTGTTCTTTTTCCCATAACACTACTTGGAATGTAACCACCCAGAGATGGATGCCTTGAGCTCCATCTTCTCAGTCTGTGGAGATAATTTTGCCTGGATTATGATGAGACTGTTAGTGCTGGGCAGCACCAAGCAGTCTGAAAGCAAAGTAGATCATACTTTAACTTTTTTTCTGAATTCAGCTGAAAATCTGATCCATGTCTAGGTTAGTTATATGCCAAAACTCAGTGGGTCACATTGTGGGCTCTTAGAACTCAAGAAGTCCAATCCATTTACCTCCCTCCTGCATGGTATTTTCTGGACATTCCAGGTTGAAGTGCTCCATACGTTTGGACTAGCAGGAAGTGCCTCCCCTCCGCCCTTGCTCCTTTCACAATTAGTCGCGCAGAGGTGGATTCAACGACACTTTTTCTAAGACACTGGATTGGATTGTGAAACCCAGAATATAATCTCTTTGTTCTCATTTGAACGTACACCTCTCAGTTTAAGGAGATTTTAAGGTAACGAGGAAACTTGTTTTACCTACAAATACATGCTCAGTATAGAGCATTATCTACAAAACTCAGAGAAGATGTGTAAACTAAAAATTGTGCTCTCTTACTCTCCCTTATGTTCATTGTGTTTTTTCAGAACTGTTTGCCTACCTGAACTTAAATGTTAAGGTATCAAAGTTGATGCAAATAACAAACTAAGGAGGTAGAATAGAATACAAAAAATACATTGAATGTCATATTTTATGATAATATTTTTTCGTATCTTCCTGTTAATTGTTTTTCATGTGATGTCCTAGAGGAATGCACAGACTGATGATGTGCAGACACAGGTTAAAGCTGAAGCATGTACAGGCTTGAATGGATTTACTAGAGAGCTAATGTAGCTTTACTTGGCCTGCTTGCACTGTTAGGGTGGGCACACGTATTGTGTGATGAATGTGATCTTTGGCTTCAGAGTATTCTCTTAGCTGGGGCTTTGGTAATGTTAGTCTGATACAGTCTGTGAGCTGGGGGAAAGCACAGAGACCAGGGAGGGAAATGGCTACTTTCCTTTGCACAGGATTTTTGAACTCATTTCTTCTGTTACCAGATGTGAGTCTCAAAAAAACCCACAGCTGAATACATTATCTGCATGTAAAGAATTGTCCTTGAATATTCCAGTTTGCTATTTGAATTTGGACTGTTTGTATATCTACCTATTTTTTCGTTTTGGGGTTTTTGAAGTAGTTTTCATTTGATTTTTTTTCGCAACAAATATCCAGGACCGTATCCTTTTTAGGGCTGCACACCTTTAACTGAGTATTTAAAGCTGAGATTGCTCAAGGGCTGGTATCCTTACTACTCAGTCTTCAGACTTGCATATTTTCTTCTCATCAGTGCTTGAGTACGGTGACCATATACTTCATACTCCAGACTTTCCAAATACTTTTTGGATGAAAGCCTAAAAGCTAAAGGAGCTACTGTATTTATTTAGGGTTTTTGCTTTATCCTCTGTTTTTCCATAGCTCTATTAGCCTAATATGTCTTTCTGTTGAATCTTTTTAAGATGTTCAAAGACAATCCTACATCCTGTGTTTTGTCAAATCCAATTGATCATAGTACTAATACTTTCATCTCTCCATACCAACATCCTCGTAATGCTTTCCTTATACTGTTGTAGGTTTGTTTCAAAGGCATGAGGGGTGAGATTTTGAACCGTTACTTTGAAACTTTTATGAATTTAAAATGAGACTGTACTTCACTGTACTTCATAACATGATCCCGGAATTTTCATAATATGAATAGTCAGACTGACTGACATCTGGAGTAAAATGAAATAATCCACTTCCTTTTATTGGATAAGTTTTGTTTTCAGTGTGACACTCAGACTTGCAGTTGCATCCCAAAGGGGAAAGTTTTATATATATGGACATTTTTAAGGCTTCACTGTTTATGTTTTTGGGGTTTGTTTGGTTTTTTTACTTTTTTGTAATTTTGGATGCTTTTAGGAGCATTAAATTACAGAACACAATTCTGCCCTTTGGGGGAAATTCTGATCACTATAAGAACTCTGGTTGTTCGCCTAAAATCATTACTTACTACTGGTTTATGATGCTTTTAGGTCTACTTTTATTTGAAAGATTACTTTTATGTTATTAATTTATCAGGGTATTTATTAAGATTTTTGGAGGCAAATATTTGATTTTTATTGACAAATAGTTCATTCAAATATGCTTTTTGGCTGATTGCACCCAGGCCAAGAGAAGATGTAAGCATGTAATTCAGTCCTTTCCTGAATTGTAGGTCTGTAAACATAAATATCTTTCTTCTATCTGGAGTAATGAATGTACAAATTAGGAGTTAAATTCAGTGTTCACATTTATTTCAAGACAGTGCTTTGCCAAGAGCACAAGGATAAGAAATATCCATGAAAAGAAATCTACACTGTATGTGCCTTGTGTAGTTTCTAAATTTAATTTTTACCTTTCCTTTCAGAGCAGAAAGGCTTTGAACAATCCGTAGCAGGTAGCACACAGAACTAGAGCCCTCATGACTCCATATCAGCTCTAGACTCTCCTTGTCTTGCTTCAAGGAATACACAGTACAAATGAGTTTTAAAAACTTCTGGAACAGACTTTGGTTAGGAAGCTTTCTCTGAAAGGATATGCGCCTGTAGATTGGAAACCTTCTTTCATTTAACCTTTTTCCATATCTACTCCATTTAGGATATGTTAATTCAAGAAATATAAACCTAAGTGGTTTTGTATTTATATATAGTTTTTTGCAGTTGTATTATGGTTTGGGTTGTGTGTAATAGTTGATTCTGTAGAGCTGTGCAGTTGAAAATGGTGGTGCAGGAAAATTTGTGACATTGGCCATTGAGATTTAGCTAACATAAAGTAGAATCAAGCTGTAATCATGTAACTGGGGGCAGCATATTTTTAAAGTTTTTATATAATCTTCCTATTATTTCTTTTACACTGCAAAAGTTGGGTATTTTTCCTGTGTCTTGATAAATATTTTAAACTAAGTTATCAGTTGGGAGGGAAATATCATCAAAGAAAAGGATTTCAGGAAGCTTAGTGGACCAATTTGCCTGACATTATGGGGATGTTGTGGTTTGGAAATAAAGCTGTTGCTGTGAAACTATTACTCTATACATATATCCCCAGGGGCATACAAGGAGGAATTTTTTTCTATAAACTGTTAGTGTGATGCTCTCATGAATTTTCTGAAAGTAATCAACAGGCTGTTGATAGTGTTTCCCCCAGAAGATTGGCTATTTTGGTAGGCAGTGAACCTGAACAGGGAGTTAGCTGTTCAAAGTGCAGCCTGACTCCAAAGCAGCAGTCTGCAGTTAGAGATGTTACTTTTATACTGATAGGGAGGATGATACTTTGAGTATAGAATCCAGAGGGTGATAATAGTCACTCATACTAGTATTTCTTTTTTTTTTTTTTAAGCAATTTTTTCTGTTAGTTGAAAGATTCTTGGAAAACGCTCAACAAAACTGCTTGAAGTCAATCTATTTTTTTTTAATATTCTCATGAGCAAAACCCCGTTATTTTTAAGATATAAAAATTAATAAAGATCATAATACAAAACTATTTTTATATATCATATAGACCTAACTAGATAAAACCACCTCAATTTTAACAGAATTATTTTCCTTCTAAAATTATCTGTAATTCTTTTACAAAATATTATGGTAAAGAAACTCAGTCAGAAATAGAAAAATAACTTGCCCAAATTGTCTAAGAAACCAATGGGAGGTAAATAGAATCTGACTTTCCAGCATCTTGTTCTGGAAGTCTAGTTCTGAAAAAAATATATTGTATAATTTAGCATCACATTTAGGAATTTAAAAATCCAAAACTTTTTGCAGAGAAAATTTTCTATTGGAATGAATTTGTCCCTGAAGATTTTAACATACATACTGCATGCATATATCAGAAAAATCTAAATGAAATACTGCATTCTAAACAGTTCATTTAAACAAGATTATTTAATTATGTCCCCTCTTTTTATGTGTGCTCCTGATTGTTTAATCTTGGTTACATTTTAAAATGGTAAGGGCATTAAACTCCCAAACTTTATTTCCTCTGAAAAAAATATAGTACCGAAAGAGATTAACTTTACTAATGAACAGATTCAAAATAAAGTATTTTGAGTATACTTGAATCAGACTGAAGTTTTTCCATTTAAGGAACTTTAGGATATTGTAGTTTGTTACATATAGATTTTTTTTTTCAGTGTTTCACAGAATGGAACTTTATATTTCTTTCTCTGTCTCAGTAGAAAAGGTAAATGTTGAAACATCATATTTCCTATGCAGCAGAAATAATGAGGATTGCATTACTCTAATTCTAGTATGTCTATTGTTCTAGAAGGTAAAAAGTCTTTTGTGAGAGGAATCAATATTTATCCCACCATGAAGGCCCAAGCAATTTCTAGAGTGACGTGAAAGTGTATATTAAAGAAATTTTCATCATGAAATATGAGTCCCTCAAATTGTTTGGCATTGAAATATTTTCAGCATAGATTATGGAAAATATCAGTTTTACCAGCAATTTTCCAGTTTAATCTAGTACTTAGTTAAGGACTTGCAGATGTTAAGGACATGGCTGTAATTAGCAAACTATAAGTAATGTCTTTTTTACAGAAAGGGATGTTCCCATGTAATTAAGATGCACAAATAGCATTGGAACTCTTTTTAGTGCAAACCCAGAAGTTAATCAGAAGTTCTGTGATAGCTGTTGTTTCAGTGATGTATCTGGTTATTTCCTATCTTAGAGTAGTTAGCAAGTAGTGAATACAGCTTGGTTGTTGACACTCCATTGTATTCTTAACTTGTTTTGGATCAGATCCAAAATCAATTGCTATCACTGGATGTTTTCTGACTTATGTTAAGGAGAGTTGGATCTGGCTCTTACTCATCTAAAAATGTTTTATCATTTTCCATAATACTGTCTGCCACACTGAAACACTAAACAGCTGCAAGGTTTTGTGCTTTTCTCTGTTTCATTATAAGACATGGCATCTCTCTTGACTAATGGGATGGAAATCAGTAATAATAGCAGTTAGCAAGTAAGTAACATTCTTTGAAGATGTCAAAACAAACAAGAACAACAACAAACAACCCAGAGAGAGAATTGATCTTTTTAGCCATTTTCCCTCAAATGACTAACAGACATAGGGCTTGCCATCTATAAAATAGATTTTTGGTGAATCAGGAGTTAAAAAAAAACGAAAACCAACACACTCCCCACAGTCTCATTCCACTGGTGAAATGAGCTATTCTGGGAACTGAATTTAAGACTAAATGATACCTCTGCACTTGTCTATACAGAAGACAAATGCAGGATTTGGCAGCCCTGAGCCATCGTATTTTGAGGATGTCTACTTTCAGAAAGACCACTCAGAACTGGAGATCATTAATGCAAAATGTGCCTGAACAATGTGAAGCGCTCTTTAGCAGCTTGAGAATACATGCAAGACGTATGGTGTTAATGTTACAAACCACTTGTTTCTCCATTGTATTTTAAGTGGCAGTCTTCCACTGTGGTAGATTTCTTATATTAAAAAGTATGCAAATTTGCTACTGACTGCAAGTATTAGTATTTCAATCATGATGTCTGGCATCTGTGTCTAGTGGTGATTGCTTATATGTTCAGGATTACTGTGAATTTCTTTTTATTGTGTCTCCCTGTCTTCATGAGTAATACTAGAGCTTTAGATATGTGCCTGACTGACAGCCCTGAAAGCAGAGGTTTTTCACATTTTCTTCCAAGTTTATATAACATGGATAATGCATTCTTCATGATAGCTTCCTTTTGCCTAGCTTGAAATCCTGGTGGGACATCATTAGGAAAAGTCTGCCTTGCGGATCTTGGTCACTTTGGCTATGTCTGTATCAAATGAAACACACCAGGTTCATTATGATGAGGGTGGTGAAACACTGGAACAGGTTGGCCAGAGAGGTGGCAGATGCCCCATTCCTGGAAACATTCAAAGTCAGGTTGGATGGGGCTCTGAGCACACTGGTCTAGTTGAAGATGTCCCTGCTCATTGCCAGGGTGTTGGACTACATGACTTTTAAAGGTTCCTTCCAACCCAAACCGTTCTATGATTCTATGATTCTCTGGCACTGAGCTGAAAAGGCAGAGAGCAGCAATGATAGGTAAACTCTCTTAGCTTCCAAAACAAGATGGTTTCATGCAAACTTCCTGTTGTTTTTCACTACCTTCTAAGCCATGTACAGGAGTAGCGTGCAAGAAGACACTGAGGCCACAAGTAGGCCAGAAACTATTCTAATAATTTTGCAATATGAATGATTGAGTCAAATGCCCATGAACATTCACAGATTCTGGATAATTTAATAGTATCTATCTTTTGAGGCTGCCGAAAGGTTTGAAGTTAATTTCAAGTGCTTACTATATTTTTAAATTATAGGATTCTATTTAATGTACAGGACACTTCCTAGTCTGGATCATCAGTGGACGCCAGCTTCAGGTGTAACATGATAAAGTGCTCACCTGTCCCCTCATCTAGAAGTACCTTAAAGTGGTAGATTGAAACCAACCGCAACGTTAATACTAGGAGTGGCATCAAGTCAATTGACTCCACCACCTAAGGTGATGTGTAAGACAATTAAAACGATGGCTAGTAATGAAAAGCTACTGCTTACTCCTGGGGCCACTGAAGTGGAATACAGAAAATGATGCGTGTCTGCATATTGAAAGCTGAAACATAGTACCTTTTCAGCTCAGAGATGCAAATGCAGCTCTTGACAAATAAACTAAAGCTATCTCTGAACTTGCTGGCTGGGATGCTGGTAGTGATGTAACTGCAGAACTACAGAGCTCAGATTGGCCAGCTCCCCTTTTCGGCTACCCAAGGGATTTGTCTTAATATTAAATCCAAAAAGTAAAAGAAAGGCTTAATGCTGATTATGTGACAGATTATTGAGTATTGTAGCAAATAAAGACTTTATCAAGTCAAATATCTTTGCATTATACATGGATAGAGTTTGTAGGAGACGCCAACATTTTGGGATTTTGATTTCTGCACAACAGTTTTTTGAAACATCAAATAACAAAATGACACGGTAAAACTGCAGGAGACTGGCACAGACATCCTGTTTGCAGACGTGGTTTTGGAGTACATTGAATATGTGTTCAAACAGCATCTTTTTTTTTAGTTATGCTGCTGCCTCAAGACCTAAACCATTCCTGTATTTGAATGCTTTATGCTTGCCACTTTTGCAGTGTTATTAAAAAATGTCACGTTGTCATCTCTTGCTGCTGCAGAAAGTCACAAAACTGAATGATGTAATTCGGGTATTGTTCCTCGGCCACAGTTGGGAGGATCTTTGAATCTAGATTAATCTTCTTCATCCAGCTCCTACTATTTTATCCCTGCTGTATTTTAACCCTGTAAGAAACCCCCACTTTAAGACATCCCTGCTTTATGGATATATAAACAACAAATTCTTTGGTTTTATAGTATTATGTATAATGGTATTTATAAATGTACATTTTCTGTGTGTCTTTTGGCAGTCATTCTTGCAGTATTATTTTTTGTAATTGCGGTATCCCTTGGTTGAAACTGACCACCCTCACAGTAAAGAATTTCTTCCTAATATCTAATCTAAATCTCCCCTCTTCCAATTTAAAACCATTACCTCTTGTCCTGTCACTAGACTTCCTGACAAAGAGTCCCTCTCCGACTCTCCTATAGGCTCCCTTCAGATATTGGTAGGCTGCTATGAGGTCTCCCTGGAGCCTTCTCCAGGCTGAACACCCCCAGCTCTCTCAGCCTGTTTTCATAGGAGAGGTGCTCCAGCCCTCTGATCATCTTTGTGGCCCTCTGCTGGACCCGTTCTGACAAGTCCATGTCCTTCCTGTGTTGAGGACTCCAAAGCTGGACGCAGTACTCCCGGTGGGGTCTCACGAGCGCAGAGTAGAGGGGTAGAATCACGTCCCGCGACCTGCTGGCCACTTCTCTTGATGCAGCCCAGGACGCGGTTGACTTTTTGGGCTGATATGCCATGTGCCTCAGTTATTTCACACAGAGGTTCTGCATTGCTTCTTGACTGAGTGTTCATTGAAATATTCAAGAGCAGTTACTTCCCTTTTAAAAACAAAAAATATTAAAACTGATATTTCTTTCCCTATTTATATATCCTGTATTGGCAAGAAAAAAGAATGAAGTTATAGACCAGATTTTTTCCTTCTGACTATATAAAATTAAGGTCTGTAGTCTACACCTATTAGTGGCTTCAATTCAAATTACTGTTTTGTGTTTTAGATCAATTTATAGATGCTCAGAAAGTCTGTGTATCAAATAATTTTCATTTAAGTAACTACTCGATATTAATTTGTCAGTCAAATTTATTTGAGGGGATTTATTTATTAATTTATTTTAACTGACGGTACATTGGCATGCAACTAAAATTCAGCTTTATTTCAAGGTTTCAAGATTTCAAAATTAAGTTCTATTTCAACCAGAAAATGTCTCATCTTTACATCAGTTTGTGATCTACCAGGAAAAAAAAAAAAGAAGAAAAAAAGAAAAAATAGTTTAAAATAGTTTATTTCAGAATTTTCAGGACATTTTCCCAGTTTTGTCTGAAGAAAAAAATCATTAAATTTCAGCTACTTTTAAGTTTAGTTTTTGACAAAATTACATCTTTGCATGCAAGGTGTAATACTGAATGTTCATATCACAGTACATGGCTTTCTGCACTGTTCCCTAAGGGAAGTGTTCTATTCACAGATTCTTCCATGATGTCAGTGAGAAGAAATCCCTTGTACATTGACAAGGAATTACGCATAAAGTCAAAGTCAAACTGTTGAGAGTGTTTAGTTATGGAAAGTGTACGATGTGTGAATGTGGACATGCGTGTCTCTGTGTATTCTATTGAAGATATTAAAGATACCAATTTTTTAATTGGTGAATCACTGTTATTTGGAAAATTTCTGGGTCCCTAGTGCAAAGGTGTTGTAGTTAATGGAAGTATTTGCTTTTTAGGAGGCCTCTGTGTTTCACTAAGTGATGGCTGTTACTGTGATAGAGAATAGATCTCAATTTTTTAGCAGAAAAAGACATTGTGTTCAGTGAAAAGGTCTTTGTTTTGTCAGTAAGAGACTGTATCTAACAACATTTACCTACTGCTTCCTTGAAAGTGGAATACGTGAATACTATGATCTTGGAAGGATGTTCCTTGTTTCGTAACAGCTGTGTTAAATGATAAATTATGGCAGTTGCACTCTACACGGAATTGAGGATAAGGGGTTTACAATGTGATTTTAAAAATGAACATGGAATATCCACATCATATACAGGAACAGCTATCAAAATCTACATCTGAGAGACATGAACTTTTAGCTGTGAAATTAAAATAGCTATCTGTCACAGCTCTTCTCTCATTTATGAGATGAACAGATTCCTATGGTGGTATTGCAGCATAAGCCTCTTTTTGTTAAGGAACACAGCAATTCGCTTGGGCTCTGTCCATTCTCTTCCCATTGATATCAGCCCTACCTTTCAGTTTACCTCATGTGTAGCAGAACTTCATGGTTATTGAGAGGCAGAAATAGTAGAGACTGAGTGGTAATTTCTTTCATTGAAAATTCACCCTGTAACAAAAGCATACCTGTGAGAAAAGGTTTAATGGCTAGTAAGATAGAGTATGTCAGATATGAAAGTAAATTTATGCAATTTTATTCCTCACCTTCTTCTACTCCTTCCCCCAGCCTGAGTCATGGAGGAAAAATATTTACAAAGAGAACAAAATCTGGGTAAGACTGCTTTGATAAAAACAAAGAAAATTTAAAGAGTAAATAGTAGGAGGAGACCATTTACTTAAAAGTTTGACTACATATTGGATAGATAGCATTAATGAAGTTAAGAAACAATGCTGAAGTTCTGCTGTGTAAAAGGTTTATATCTGTCTAACTCAATGGCATGCTCTAAGTATGTTGATAGCGTACAAAGTGCATTTGGGATCTTAAAGAATACCTATGCTTTGCATTTTTCCAAATTTATGTACCAGGTATTGTTTTGGTTGACTGAAGTTAGTTCACACTGTAGATGTATTCCCTGATCATGGTTGTAGTAAAGTGGCATGGCATAATATTAGCTCTTAGGACTCTCTATTCAATAAGCTAGGGAATATAGCTGTAAAAGCTTGACAGAGAAAGACAAAGCACTTGACCAGAATGTATAATTATTTTTAAAAAAAACATATTTTTCTCTATAGTGCGACTAAAGGAAACTTGTGGCAAGTAATGGTGAGATTCTGGTCACCTAATATTAACTGTCTAAAATTTTGGCATCAGATCTTAGCAAATTGTCTATGATCTTTCGATTTGATCGATTTCGATAACTGAAGGGGGAAGAGCTAGGTGCCAGCCAAGAATGATAAATCTCATTTTGAGAAAGATGTCTCTGTTCAGGTGGAAGAAAACTTACTGACATTCTTCTCTAATAATGGACTATCAATAGCCTAAATGACTAGCTTAAATTAGATGATTAATTATCATGGTGCAAACTCAATGAAATAAATCACTCATGAGACTTGCACAGTTTTAATGATATTGCAAAGCATACAGGGATGTTGCAACATTCTTTAAAATGGGACTATTAGTTGTGAAAATTAATATATTTGCACCAAAGCAGACCTTCCAAAAACTTCTGAGTATAATTTGGGTTTGGTTAGGATGTTGTATACTACCTTTTCTTATTGTGAATAATTCCATCTGTGCGTGCATACATTTATCGCATATTTTGGCAATTAGTTATTAAGAAGCTTCTCATTTTAATTACAGGTGAATATATATATGACCACTGCCTTTTCTGCTTGTTCAAGAGTTATGATTCATGAATAATTTGAGTAAACTATGGTTATGAACATTATTATGACATTAGAAGTCAGTCTTGGAAATGTTAACATGTGATTTAATGAGTTCATTGACATTTTTTGGCTCTTACCTGGACAAATAAGGATATTCTCTTGAAGAAGGTATGTGTCTCACCCGCCCACAGTCTATTGGCCTACAAATTTCATGTAAATAATCTCACTCAGCTCACTGGAACAACTTTCTTTGAGACCATAATGAAACAAGCCGAAGCACGGGGTGGATTTTTTGATGGGATGAGAGGGATATGTCCTGCATTGTTCCTTTGGTCTCAAACTTACTGTTTGCGGAGTGTGATATTTTAAAGAATGTATTTGGGCAGCTAGCTTGCAGTTAGCTCTTTGTGCCCTGCTATGCTGTTACCAGTATTTGAGCTAATTAGTACTGACTCAGATATATCTGTGTGAGTTGCAACCATTCCCAGTCTGCTTGTTGTTGAGGATAAAATCCCTCATAAGTTCTGGAAGAGGAAAATTTGTGTTTGGTGTTTTACAATACATGATACTCTTGAGCCTTGTGGTGTGGGACCTGCAAGAAAAGATTGCTAACGTATATAATACCAAGTGGAAATGAAGTGACTGGGAATATGCCTATTTGTATTGAGAATGAGGCATAGAAACAGACAGCATTGTGCTACAAATTAAAGGGTACAAATGTCATCACTGTTGCCATAGCTTTTCTGTATGCTTAAAAAAACCAGTTTGGAAAAAGATGCACACAAAAAGGAAGATAATTTACCATCTGAGCATGTTTCGATATAAAGAGTGAAAAATTGAGATGAAAGTAGACGTAAGCAATAGGAAAGCCCCAAACACCTGAAAAGCAGCAAAACCATTTAGAAAGGCTACTTTAATAACTACTTTACTTATTGGGAGGCTGACTGAAACACTGTAAAAACCTGTTGGAAGAACAAGAACATGTACTTACTTTTAGAGATCGTCAGTTGCAGCCGACATCGCCTATGAATTTCTGTTGTGTTGGATCCATAGTTACACTCAGATACCGGATTTTTTCCTGACCCGTCCTAGACATTATTTCATTCTTTGTTGCCCTGTTTTGAAGATTCAGGGTTTTGAAGAAGTGATGTGAGTGGATTTATTGTTAATCTCCCACATACGTTTTCACAAATTAGACAATAAATGACTCAAACTTACAGATGCTTTTTCTACTTTGTTTTTAGGTGTTGGTTTTGACTTCCAGACTTTGCAAGTCTTTCATTAATACAGAACCTTTTGTCTGAAAAAGTAGCCCATTCAGAATCAATGCTCAACGATAGAGCACAGTAAATTAAGCCATTATTACAACACACCCTTTATGCAGGTACTTACCCAGAGGTTGTTCCGAGGCATGTATTTTACCACTTTTTACAAGGCAGTAGAGTTCTTTTCTATGAGAGCAAGTCTGTATTTAATTATTTTCTGAACCAAATTAAAGCAATTTCATCCTGGTATCGTGTTCATGGAGATCAGGATTATTTATTATTAATACTGTGTTTTCTTCAACAAATTAATATTTTATTATTAATATCATCATAAATAAGTAATTTGTATCTTTTATATCATTAATGACATTGGACAAATATGCTTTCGGTTGATTGCAAATGTGCTGCTGTGCAAATGTCAGGGTGATAGAGAGAGTTTACTTTATGCCATTTTCTATAGTTTTAATTAAGCAATAAAAGAAGACATCCAAAATAATTACATACTGTTTCCTGGTTGAAGAATACAAAGCTAAAGCCTATGCAAACATAAAGAGTGCTAGAAAAATAAAGCTGACACTTTCCTGCCTAGCCTAGAATAACCTTAAGTACTTCAAAATATTAACAGCAGCAACATTCAGATTGTATTAACAAATTTTAATTAAAGATGAGCTGATAAGAAAACTAGTTTACTTTTAGGTCCCAATATCTAAGAACCAGGATGTGCCTTACCTTGATAACTACTCATTTAACTTACAGGATTGAGCTGCATAGCACTGCCTCGTTTTTTATACATATTTAGGTAAAATAAATAAATAATAATTGTTTAAAGGAACTTGGTTTCTAAAACAATAATTAAGTTTCTGTAACCACCACTTCTGACCTCCATCCTTGATCAGCAGCCTCCAAATATAATTCTCAAGACATGTAAATAACATCCGTATTTTCCTTTTAGAGTTGAAACATATTGCAGAAAGGGAACAGAAGCTGAACCTGCAGCAGCTTATGCATAACCTGGCAGCTATAACACTCACCTGGGAAGCAAATCAGGGCTTCTGGTGGGTATCCTTGCTATTTTTATGTCTGCTGCCTAAAGAAGATTTTTCTTTTCCATGATGAGCCACATGACAACTGACTCAGGCTGTTTTCTTTGCCACCTTTCCTGTCTGCTAAAGTTCTTTCTGAGTGGTGCTCCAAATTTCAGAGAGTGGTTTGTGGCCTTACCCAGGCCTCCAACAGGCTGGCCTAAGCAAAGCAAACCTAACTAAACTTCACAGAGTAAATGCAATATTTGCTTCAGGTGTGATACTCTCATGTCATTATTGAGTATCCTTCTCATGAGTCCTGTACCTACTTATGTGATCTGTTACGAAAGTTCATGATCATTGCTTTTTTTGTAATGACATAAAAACCATTGTATGATAGGAGCTAAATAAAAATTTAATCACTGGATGAAATCACAAATTTAATAGTGCCATCCTGATTACAGCATGCTGCAAAACCTCTTCCCAGTCAATTTGATTCTCACCACCACTACAATATTTGAGATCATAAGTGGTAAGTTGCTTGCTGTTGTCAGTGATTGGATTGGTAAGCACATGGAGTGGCTGCAAAGCTTACAAATGCTGAAGCCACAAGAAAGTTGTGTTAGTAACATCAAGTAGTGCTGATAAATGCTTTATTCCTCATTGCCATTTACAGGACAACTTTACCTGAATATGTGTCTTAAATAAATTTTGTAGGGAGAATCAATTTTAAGAGAATGTAGAGACGTAAGAGAGAAAACTATGATCTGTACTTTCAAAATCTTAAAGAGACAAAGAAAGATATATTTTGATTATTCTTTTTTGCAGTAATAGTTTTCTGTCAGGTTCTTAGAGCCTGGGAAGCAGACAATTTTCCAGGTTACAGAATAGGTATATCTGTGGGTAAATATATTTAATTCTGATGGGCATCTCCAGATAAGAGGATAACTTGAGAGAGAAATGCTCAGGGTACAGGAGTAGGAGGTTCCATTTTAGCACTGGACCTTACAGCACATATTTTACTGTAGTGGTTGAAATTAACAGGGGCTTTTTTGCACTCCTCCATTCTTATCAGGGCTTTCTGTATTCTTGGATATCAATGTAGTGTGAGAGTTTTGAATATGAGAGAGTGTAGATTGTTTACTACATCGCTTCTGTCCTCACTGATCAACACAATACAGTATTATCCTCAAAATGTCAATGTTTGCATGAAGTGTAATTCGAACAAACATTTACCATATCAATGTAGCAGAAAGCAAAACTTCTCAAAGAGAGGCAAAAGCAATCTCGGCTTGACCTGACTGTTTGTCCATCTGGTAGGTTTTTTAGAGGTCTCAGTGTTCCTTTTGTTTGTTCCCAGTCTGCACAGAACATAAAGCACTTTTAATATTTTTGTAATCATTTGGAGTTTTTTGATTTGGGCAGGTATATGTAGCATACTTGTTAGGATTCTACCACAGTCCAAACCCAATCCCCAGGTTCCTATCAGCTGTAACATAGAGAACAGTTTTTGCTCTTAGATCACTCATTCAGTTCATGGATTTATCTTGGATATCTCACATCCCCAGTTGGGCAATTATATATCTCTTAACAGCCTTAATGAAAAAGTCTTCCTGTCAGCAGTACCATAAAATAATACTAACCTCTTCTCCTGTAGTCCTAGCGTAGAAGTGTCTGTTTTCCTGCAATCATTTGGGAGATCTGGATTAAAAGGAATTATTGTAAAACTAAAAAAAAAAAAAAAAGTAAAAGTGAGTGGAATACTTAGAGGATTAAAGATTAAACACAGCTTATTTGAGAAGCAGAAAGGCAAGGTTTAAGAGGCAAGTATGTTTTGTAACATACAGTTTGAACTACATATGAGATCTAGATCTAGTCTTTGCACCTCCCTAGATGCAAAATGAACCAGGCATAAAAATCCTAACTGAATTTATGCCACTAGTATTGCACAATGTTTGCATTTATGTGATCCAATTTTGAGTATAGATAGCCCTACATCAAATGAGATGCTCAATAAATTAGAATTTTCTAGTTTCCTGACCTTAGTTCTGTGCTCATGATAGCTTTTAAAATGTTGCCAGCATCTAAGAGCAGACCATGTTTTGTTTTTCAAAAAACATGAAAGTGCACAATATCTTTTATTTCTCAGTACCGTTTTTTTATTTGTGGATCCTTTGGCGTACTGAATGACTGTATAATACATGGTAGGGCTAGCACTGCCTGCCCTCCGGTGGTATGTTAAATTCTCCACTAGAATCTTATGATTATTTGCTGAACCATCACCATAATTGTCCCATCTGCCCCCATTTCTTTCTAGTTATAAGCATCTTTCCTCTTAGGCCTCTCCCCTTTCTCTACTCTCCGTGGCCTCAGGCAGGTCACTTGCCCTCTCTGCTAATGCTTCTCCATCTGTAAAATGGGAGCAGTCTGAGCTGTTGGGAAGATTAATTAGTGAATTAATATTTGTGAAGCACTTGAAAGATGAGAAGCACTAGATAAAGGCTAAGTACTGTAATTATTATTCTCAGAAGTACCTTCATGAATAGGGAAAAAAAAAGGTACAGGGTTTCTGCAAACTCTGATTAATAATCAGTATAGATGGTTCTGGAGATAGCTGAACACAGGCTAGTTGGCTGTGCTTGTAAAGAGAGAAATTAACATGAATGAATATGTAGCATTTACTTAGGATACTATACACATACGAGTTTACATTTCTTACCCATCATTTTTAACAGACAGTGTTAATATTACACATTTTCACATCAATCACGAATCACAATTTGCAATCATGAGAGAAAATATAACTCTCTGAAGTTCAGAAGCAAGGCCTGTACCTTCCAGCTTCAAAATTCTTCTACTCTCATTCCATACATGTGAGTGTCTTTTAAACATGTTACTTATTACAGATGCAAAGAAAACTGAGACAGTAATTGAGAATAAATATTTTAAGGTAATGTCCTGCAGTCTCAACTTTGTATTGTGATTATACAACCATCTCCTCCACCCCTCCTCCAAAAGTGACTCAACTTCCTAGTGCTATAATTAAGCCATCTTTCATTCCTCCATGTTCATAAAGAGGGGAAAGAGAGGCTAATGGCCCAAAATGAGTATGATCACATAGTGATACTTCCTGTCCAGAAAAGATACAATTATTAACCTGGACACTTATTTTTTTTAAGGTATCATATGATTCATCTGTCTTCTGTAGCTAGAGAATTCTATTCAGTTTAACCGCTGGAGGCCAAATTGTATTACTTAGCCAACTGTCTCAAACCATGTCATCTTAAAAAGCGCTAAAAGGTAGTTGTGCTTTGTGGAAGCATATTCTCTTCCAACACGTTTTAACAGCAAGACCTTACTAAGGAAACTCTCTTCCAGCATGCTCCATACTGGTTTTTGGCAGGAAGCTGCAGAGTAGTGGAGTTTAAGATGCTACTTCTTTATTCCCTCTGTGGGATGCGATGCCCAAATTTATGTGGCTGGACCATTGCCTCTGCTTCCCTGAGTGAAGAGGCTGCAGCTGAGACATGGCTTTTGCTTGGGCTGCCTGAGCTAAGGAGGCTGGTTTTTTTCTCAGTTCTCCTCCTGGCCCCTCTAGTTTCCTGCTGGCTAGAACTGAGTGTCGCATTTCATATCATGATCTGATTCTGTGTCTTCTGAGCTTTTAAAATCTTGGCATTGATAGATCCCATTGGAACTAATGACTACAGGATGGAACAATTAAGTAGATAGTTTTGTATATTATTGGTTTTTCATTCTTCTATCTCTGCTGAGCATCTAAGGGAAATCTTAGAAAATCTGGTAATCACAAAGGCCCATGAGACTGATGTTTTTGAAATATAGCATAGAATCAAAAACTGGCAGATGAGGAATAACGTGCAGCTCTGCAGAAGGAAGCAATAGTTTTGTACAGAATTTTGTTACAGACTATAGAAAAGCAAACTAATGGGGTAGTAACATGTAGCATGCTGTTTGTAATAGGAGGGCTGGAAGGGTTAATGATGGGAGTGATACAAACAAGAAGAAAACTACAGGGGTAGGTCCTGCTAATTAGTGTCCCTGTCTGTGTACTTTGTTGAAATCTTCATGTTCTTTGGTATCCAAAAATAAGATCTATATACATTACACAGTTCAGCTTCTTTACGTCATGAAATCCACTTAACTTATTAGACACTTGGATGCAGTACAATGCTTTCAGGAGTAATGGTCCTGCCATTAGCCAGGAGTTTAGAAGGAGCTAAATTATCTAAATTCCTGAAAGGCTCTGAAAGTTCTGCTTTGCTCAGAAGACAGGGATGAGGGACTGCCTTACTTCCCTGTCTGCCGTCAGCTTGGTGTGGTGTAGCTGGAGCATTTGCACAGCAGAATCTAGCCTAAGAGCTAACCAGCGTGGTCACATATGGAGGGAGAGTGCTGACCCTGAATGAGAGCTTGTCTTATAGGCCACTGTTCCCATCAGCCTACTCTTTCAGAGCTTGGCATCAAAATAATGTTACAGGTGCTCTCTATAGCATAGTCTAGCCTTCTTCCCTGTTGCTGTACTGAAGGAAGTCGTTCTTTATAGCTGAGGGGCTGGTGTCTGTTATCTGAAAAAAATCTTGCTTGAGACCATGAAAAATGAGAGAGAACTAGCAATTATAAACTTTCCAGCCACAATTGTTACAGCATTTCCAGCTCCTCCTGAACAGTATTTGAGAGAATGTGATGCTAAAAGCAATTCTATCAGCACTTCATTCCTTTTCCTACATATTTTTTATGTGTATATGGAAAAAATGCAGCTGTTATTCTCCCTCTGTTTTTTCCTTCTATACCATATATCCTTTCTAAAACTACCAGAAAAGGCAGAAGGATACCTTTCCTTCTAAGACTGCCAAAAAAAGAGAGCAAGAGATCAAGGAAGGAGGAACATTAGGAGACATGGAGAAAATAATCCTTGGAGAAAAAAGATAGGAAGTGTTTGTGGTACTGGAAATGGGTAGGAAGAAACCTTAATAAGTAATAAGTAAGTGGAAAGAGAGCAGATTAAGGTAAGAAACAGGGTGTTTAATATGCCTAGAGAACAAGTCCATTACAATAACTTGAAGAGAAAAAGCAGATTTTTTGAAGAATTTAAAGGTAACTCTGAAATGGACAAACTGAAAGAGAAGAGCGACATCATGTAAGGAAAAATGGTCAAGGGTAAAATTAAAATAGAACAAAAAAAATAAGAAAAAAAAACAAATTCCCCAAAGTCAGAAGACTAAAAACTAGTCAGAGATGTGCAAGTTAGGATTGCTGGAAAGTTTGTTTTAATTGATGTTTATATTCGTTACTATATTTTTCTGAGCTTTTCCAGAAACCAATAATGTCTGCACAATCTCAGGCAGAGATGTTGTCACCTCCTAAGATCCGATTTTCTCTAGGTATTATACAAGCCCTGTGGTTCCCCTGAAAAATGGACAGATATGATGGTTTATGATGCTGAAAATGTGGCCCTTAAAGTGTGTTAGATTTATAGTATTAGTTTGAGTAAGTAGCAGAGCTGGCTTCAGCTATAAAAATGCCAGGGAGAATCCCAAGACTAAATTGCAGTTCAGTTTTGTCCCCTTCAAGGGGACAAGCGACCCCTCCTTATTCAGACAGACGGGAACATGGAAGCTAATGGATAGGTGCAAGATATTTATGTGATTACAAGCAGTATATTGCATCCCTGCACACTACTTTCTGCCATATCCTCTCTCCCCTATCCCTGCATGCTAAAGCAAGTGCATGGCAAAAGGGAGTGAACAGACAGAGATTTTACCAGGAAGTTGTTGTAAATTGCTGCTGAGACAGGTCATACCACAAATCACACTATTCCCTTCACCTGAACAAGAAGAATGTGAGGGAGGAATTGTACTCTGGAAAGGATGTCCCTGAGTCATTCTGTCTCCCACACTGCTCCTGCAGTCCAACTTGCAAGGCGCTCCTGGTTTTGCTGTTTTCAGTTGAACTGTATAGGTGTATTGCTGACAGAAATTTTCAGCAGACATAAACTAACTTCAGATACAAAATTTTCTCTGTAGAGTACATTCCAGTAGCCCTGAGGTTCCTAATTTATACAGAAGGACATACCAAACAGCCTGAACTGAATTTTGATTGCATGTTTTAACGAATCTGCCTTTATATTACATATCTGTAAATAAATAGTATTGCAAGCACATATCATATTCAAATAATTGTTTATTCTGTTTCTTTCTTTATGATTATGGACGGCCATAATTCATTTGGTGCTTGAACATGAACTATATTCCTCTGTAACATAAAGTATATTTTTCTAAGATGGTAGTAAAACTGAAGAGGCGTAATCAAAACAGTGGTGGCCTCCTTCACATATTCTTTCTGCCTTTATTTCCCTTTTCTCTTTACTAGACCTGAATACACCCTTAAAAACATTGTTCTTCCATGTTTCTTTTCACTCTCAAGCCTCTGTACCTTCTCCAGCTGTAAGTTACCTGCTCTTGGGAAAAACAGTGCTCTTTTATACCTTCCAGAACTGAATTGTAGAATACTTAGTCACCACTGGCCTTCCCACTGTCATTATGCTTTTGGAACAGTTCAACTGTGGTATTAGGATGCTCCAAAATGTTCACTTGTTTCTTTATACATTTTTTGGACCTTTACTTAAATCCAGGGTTACCTGTGCCTCCTAAATATCTCCAACATTGTGGGGATGCCTCCAAGGAAATAGAGAGCACTTACATTGAAATGTCTCAGTCTGCCACTTTAGCTTAATAAAAGTATACAGCGAAGCTCAAACTGTACATTGCATACCTTAATCAGAAATATCTTAAAGCAATATGCTGTACTACTTTCCTTATGTTTGGAAGTTTGGCCTAAGTAAAAAGAATGGTACTGAATGATAAGTAAATGGCCTAAGTGAAATGGCCTAAGTTAAAAAAAAATGGTACTATTGCTAAACTGGGAGTGAGGATGGTGGTCACATAAGAGCAAGAGCACCTTGGATTTGTCTAAGCCCCTAGAGCTATCACAAGGAGAAGCCTGATGAAGCGAGCAGTTTTCCACTGAGTATGGCTAGGATTCAGCTGTTTCTTTCCATCCAGATCACATCTTTACCTTAACATCAAGAACAACGCATTGAATTAAACTGCTGAATGTTCAAGATTATACTTGTTAGATGCAAACAAGTGTCCGGTGTTGTCTGTACTCACTGTGTCCAGAAAGTTTGGAAAAAATGATCCATATGAAAAAAAAAAAAAATAGGACGATGTTGTGGGAAGATTGATCTTTGAAATCCCATATAATATTCATTGATGATAAATTGTATTGCTTCTACATGAGATCTCACTAATTTATAAATCTTCTGTACAGTTCCACTTAAATCAATGCAGCTATGCTGATGTAAGCCAGATGAGAATTTGGAATTGAATCTGCCCAGCTTGTGCTTTTGAAATTAATGGGGATGAGAGTAAAATTTTCAGTGCTAAAATGAATGGCAATTGTCATGTACTGTGGAGAGTTATCTAATCTGGTTGTCCCTGGCTGCCATGGGGAAAAAACGTTCACCAAAATGCAGAAAATCTGATGGTTGTGAAAGTTCAAATGGTTTTCTTTTTCTTCAAAGCATTTTTAATGTGTTTGTTTTATTATTTATATATTTTTCTCCTGAGAGATGAGGATTAAAGATGGTTTTAGCCAATCTCTTCTATGAAGTCTTTTATTCAGCTGGTTTTGCTACTATCCTAGAATGTTCTCACACGTGATTTCTAGTTACTGCTTTTCCAGGGAATTGAAGCATACAATACCTCTTTTTGTTAATTATTTATACAAAAAGAAGAAATGACTCATCAAATTGATACTCTTAGTATGTCTTGTTTAGTATAGTATATCTTTTTCATAGCAAATAATCTTTTTAACTGTAGAAAAAACATAATTCTGTATGTTGAAGCTATGGGTATAGACACGATTCACTTCTAGTTCATTGAGTTCCTGAGCGTCAGCAGAGCTGAGGCAACCATGTGTGTGAATTGGGCCAGCAGAAAAGTTTTGAATATATTAGCATATAGGTGATTCCGTCCCTTTTCTTACTGTTCTTCTACAGTCTTTTATTCTGTATTGAATTTACACTGATGCATGTTGAAGTATTGTGCTACAGTAGTTCCTGTCTCTGAACTGAAGATCTTTTGATGAAAATTAAAAATCAGTAGTATAGTTTTATTTATTTATTTTGGCATTCAGTCTATTCAAATGCCCAATTTGGGAAATACAGCTCTTTTAAAAAATGCTTTTCATCTGTTAAAATATACCCCAAACCAACTAAATTATTCTTTTAGTGAAGCATGAGTATCTAATGATCTTTGACAGTAAAAGTACGATGGTTTATGCAATAATACTGTAAAGGTCTTCTAAATTTTACTACTAAATGGTATTAGTTGGTAGAGGATATTTTCCCACAATTAGTATCTTCTTTTGCCCATGAGGTAATACTTCTGTTTCTCATTGAGGAACAGTCCTGAAACGAGGAAGTTTTTCTTGTGTATATATTTTAAATCCTGTTGTGATTTTAAAATTTTCTCACACATGTATATTTTAATTCTTTGCTACAGTCATGGCTTGTGGCAGTGAATTCCAAAGGTTAATTATGGATTGCATAGAAAATTACTCTCTTTTTTTTTTTTACTAGTTTAATGTACTGTCCCCTTTGTGTAAGAATGATGAGACAAGAAGGGTTTTTTTTTTTAGAGTTTTAGATTTTTTTATCTATATAAGTGATTCTCCTTTATCCTATTGAAGACATATTACTTATATTACTTTTCTGATCTCCTTGCTCTGAACAACCTCACAACCTCTGTCCATTTATTTAGATGACTGACAGGAACTGGATTTGAAATTTTTAGTTATATTAAGGATTGGGAATAGGACCCAGGGCAACTGGCTTTGCTTCTGTTATTTAGACTGCAGCAAGATTTATGACTGATTCAAATTATTGTTTCCTTTTGTTAACACTGAATTTAAAATGCCAGTTTTGTACCCAGTTGTCCAAGTCAACAGTAAGCCCCAATTGTTTCTGCACAAACTTAAATCATGTTGTCACTTCAAATTTTGTCACTTCAGTTCGTTTTCTGAACCCGCTGTTTTGTTTTTCAGACCTTTCCTTGTGGTAAGAAACAATTAAAATAATTCAGTTATGTACTAAGAAATTCAGATGAATTTTGACTTTTAAACCTTAAAAAGACAATCAGAACATAAGAGAGAAGGATTACAATTTATGTTAAAAGTGGAATTTTTAGTATAAAACTACTGAAAGAGATTTTAAAAGGAGCTAGTAACAGGAAAAGCATTCCTGACATGGTGATCTCTTAGGTTGTGGAACAGTAATTTAAGAGAAATGTTGAAAATTCCAGGGCTGATGAGAGTTAGGACTCAACCAAGCAAATCAGCAAGAAACCTGAAATTGGAAGCTTTCAGGAATGGCAAAGAAATTGTCTTAATAAGGTCTTTTTTGTATTTAATTTCTTTCATTGTATTTGAAATCATAAATAATGCAGTGTGTGTCTGTGGATTACCTGTTTCATGAGAGATGCCATGTCAGAAGAGATAAGTGTTGGGATGACTTGCTGCCCATTCTGTGGTACAAATTTACGGGTAAGGAAAGCAACCTCTTTTTAAGTGAGGGTTGTAGCAACAAATCACCTGGGTCTTGACACATGAAATCCATTTAGTCAAGCTCAAGAATGTGTTTATGTTTCATATTAATGTGTGTAAAAGCCTTCTGATTTGATTAATTGTTATTTTGTTACCATTAGTCCCAGGTGAAACAAGAATTCCTGGGTGACAGGCATTCTGTAAATCATGTTAAAAGATAACCCTTGTTCTCAAAAATTTGCTGTCTGAATATGGAATATTGCCAAAGACAATCTTATTATCCAGATTTTTCCCATGGAGGAGTGTCATGGTTTAACCCCAGCCGACAGCTAGGACCATGCAGCTGCTTGTGCAATTCTTCCCCTTCCCCTGGAAGAGCAGGGAGAAGAGGGAGAAAAGGAAGGGAAAGGAAAAGAAAACCCTCATTGGTTGAGATAAAGACAGTTTAATAGAAATGAAACAGAAAAGGAAATTAATAATAATAATAACAATAATAACATAGTCATAATGACAGAAGTAACTCTCACCACTTACTGAATTGGTACCCTCTGAAACAGTGACAGTGGATTCCTGCCCCCCGGCCAACCCCCATTTATATACTGAACATGACATCTATGGTTCAAAATATTCCATTGTTCTGAAGCTCCTTCTCAGCTTCTATGGGAAGCTGAAAAGAGTCCTTGAAACGTATAAACATTGCTTAGCAACAACTTAAACAATATGCTTTGTTGACATTCCTTTCATGGCAATCACTAGAAAGACAATTAACTCTTTTCCAGCTGAAACCAGAACAAGGAGCTTTTGATTGGTGTGAAGAGAAAGGCACTTCCAGAGGAAGAGGAAGATAATGAAAATGATATATATACCACTATTAGCATAGAAAAGTTGGTCTCTTCCTACTGCCTGTGTAGTACTGCATGTACTTCCCAGGGTAGTACATGCCCTGGGAACATGGGGCACTTAGATTTACTGCCTGTTTCTCAGGTATTACAGTTAGGATGACTATGATTACAGTGAGAAATCATTGTCATCTGTGTCATGCTAAATAAATTGGAGATTCAAACTTTTTTGGGTTACTTCTGAATGATCTAAGTCGACGATACTGTTTTCTCTGTAATAATAAGATATCTGATGTGAATGCCTTCAGAAAGTATATATGTAATACATTTCCTCTGCCATTTGCCTAACAACTTAAAAATTGCTTTCTTGACTGTTTATCCTACTAAAATACAATTATAACAATTTACCTGAAAAAAGGATAAAACCAGACCCAATGTAAATAAATGTGACTAAGATTTTCAGTGTATGTTTATGATAATCTTTGTTTCAGCATTCACAGAGTAGCTTATGAACTATGAACCTGTGAACCATCATTGCTTTTATAGGTTCCAAATCTTCTTCTTTAGTTGCTTTCAAAAAAAATTGTATCCATTTTATATTGATGCATCAGACCACCATTACTAAATATGTTATTCTGTGAACTCCTCTCTTAGCCACAAACTGGTATTTCCATGGATAAATCTTGGATGTAAAATTGAGTCAACTGGCTAGTGTCATAATTGTTCTCCAAGAAGCAGGAAAATAGCAGATGAGGATAGTCACAAAAGTTGACATACTTTGCCTGAACTTATTTGACCACATAAGCCTGAATACTTGGTACGCAAAAATCTAGTTTCCATAATACCATCGAACCAAAAACGGCCAACAAATACACCTCATTCCTCTTTTGCTCTGCTTTTTTTTTCCATCTAAATTTAAACTGTCATCTTTAATAGATTTATTTGTGTCAGTATAAGTGAAAGACAAATTATGTCTTTTAAACGCATTCCTTGTTGGTTTTTTTCCCTGTACTGCAAGCGTAGAAGAGAACTTGCATTGTTGTGCTTTGCTACTGATCTTATCTCTGTGTTGAAGACTCCTTTCTGTACCAATTTAACATTCTTTCTCTACATTTAATTTAAATTGCCACACACACTTGTTAAATAATTCTAGTCTGTTTGGGTTTTGTTGTTCTTTTCTTTTTCTTTCCATGGTGATTGATTGCCATCTGGGGGCTAACATGAACCCACCATGCTAATTTCACTTATTCTACCCATTAACTGCTGTTGTCTCCAGGGTCAGAGACAAATGTATGTATCCACTTTATCTCTCAGCTTACAGAACATCTTATACAGTGAGTCTTGTATTACGAAACAGCTACATCAGCCTCTAATTACTCAGCCCTACCCTGCGTAGAACGCTGGTGCACCTTGAGAAACAGCATGCAAAGGCACATTTGTTTAAGCCCTCAGATGGTTAACATTGTGCACAACCTCCTCACAAATTACAGCCTCAGCTGCAGCACATCCATTAGTCTGGAAGAATGAAGATTCCCAAGCGGCCCTGGTGCCTTTCCCAATTCCCTCGCGACCCACCAATCCTCTCAGTGCTTTCTCTGCATGTAGGGAGTGTTCAGAGCTAATCAGGTCAATGATCATCTCACGGCTCAGGGGACATGACAGGAGCCTATCACAGCAGTTACACGATCTTCCAGACCTGAGCACGCTTGCTGAGAATCTCATGTTCAGAAACATTGCTTTGGTGCCTCTTCTCTCACTCCCTGGGAGCCTCTGAGGATTTCAGCTTATCTTTCTCTCTCTCTCCTTTAGACAGTGAAGAGTTCAACATCCACGAAAAAAAGGCAGAGCAGTATGCAGCTACCCGGAGGGTGGTGATTGAAACTTAGATTACCCCCAAATCACTGTTGATTTGACTGAGGCTCCAGCTTTACCAGGGAAAAGATTTCAATTAAGGTAAGTGCTGCTTTATCTGGCTGGCTGCATCACGCCGAAATTCTGCATTGAAAGTTCAAACGGAGCAAGCTGAGAGCCTGCACTGCAGCAAGGGAGCCGCGCCGGGGGTCAGGAGAGGGCTGGGGGCAGAGGCAAGTGTCCCAGCCTGGAACTCCTCTCCGGAGGGATTCAGGTTTTAAGCAGCTTCTTCTGAATGGCTGCAGTTGTTGCCGATTCGGTGGTTCTCTGAAGCTTGGGAAAAAGAAACAAACAACGTGTTAGAAACGTGCAGGGGTGTGAGAAGGGAGGAGGAAAGGCAAGCGCGCTCTCCCCCTGTGTGCTTAGTGCATTTCTGTGAGGAAGCACAGCAGCCGGGGAGCAAAAGTACGTTATGGTAAAACTTCATTCTGAATAAGGAGCGTCATTCCTTCGCAAGCAGGAACTCGTAGAGGCGAGGCTTCAAAGTCCCGTGGCATTTAAACGAGGCAGAAAGGGATTTTTTGAACTGTGAGTCAAGAATCTGCATGCAGCTTTCCAGGCTACCCTCAGACTGAGGGCTGTGACTGGCATGTGTAATGTTAAACCCGGAGACTGGTGGGGTTTGGGTAGTTACTTTTGCGGGATTAGCAGTGCTGTGGAGGAATAAGGGTGATTGGGGGTGCTGGTTCAGTACGAGTTACCAGAAAATCGAATTGGTAGTTGCTGGGGGGGGGGGGGGGGGGATGAGGGGTGGTGAAGTAGTGTTTGATTGAAAGGGAAAGGACATATTTTTCACGAGGTGGTAGATCTTTATCTGGAAAGAAAAAAAAGACTAGATGAGGGAGGCTGTCTTGAAAGATTAAATAATTAATAAGAAATAGTCAGGGATGCTTATGCAGCCTGGAGTTAGTTAGATGACCCGGTGTATCTATGGTGTATCCACTCTAAAAGTGAACTGAATTTGATAGTCTCAGTCAAATCCACACTTGACAGCTGTGCTGTCAGGGGACAATCAAGGAGCTAGTAAACAGCCCAAACTTTTTAATACTGTAAGGGACCAAATTAAGATATGTTGTATTAAACATGTCTGTGTTCTTTCTGTTGCCCACAACAATTAACACATTGTGTTTAAAAATCTGTCATAATAGGGAGAAAATATCAATGGAAAGTTAAGTGATTTCAAATCTTGCTGTCTTAAACAGATGTATAACTCCTAGGCAGTTTATAAAAGTGTGAATTAATTGCGTTGCTTTTTTCAGCCAATACTGTTTGCTATCATCCAATGTTGGTAATACAATTCCCAGCACCTATATCTTACATTAAAAGCTCAGCTACTCAATATGGAGATACTTTTTTTTTTCATCCTAAAATACCTCCCAAGCCCCTGCCCCACTCCATTCCTCCCCCAGCAAAAAAAGAACAGTTCAGGGGAATGTTGGTTACCTGCAGGTTTGTTACTTATTCCATTAGCTTTTTCAGTGATAAATGCCAACTTCTCTTTCTCATAAAAACATAAGCATATGGGAAAATGACCTCAGGTTTTGCAGGAATGTACTAAGAATACTGACAGTTATAACCGTCTACCAGTTCTCCTTCTTGAAAACAATTTCTGAAAGTTTGGGGTTTTTTTTTCTTTTTTGGTAATGGTGACTCAATATGCCCAATGTTTTATTGGAAAGGAAGCAGTTTTCTTAGTTTTTGGAAGTAGTTACAGGCACTGATCCTCATTTTGGTGTAGCATATGGCTCACTTTTTTTTCCATGTTACGTTAATATGGCTTTTTCTAAGTTTTGCTTCTACCACCAAAGATGCAAGTCTTAACCAGGGTAGAAATATTTTAATTCCATTTCTGTTTTCACTTTTTTCTTTCATGAATAATCAATGATTTATCAGCATAATTAATATTCATTAATAGACACCAGAGTATTCATTAAAAAAATCAAAAGACAATAACCTAATGCACTGCATGGAAAAATTTCTAGTGTAAACAATACCTATGCAGTCACAGACGTCCAGGTGACACACAAATAGCAGAAACTTCTGTTCCAGTCTTTCACAAGGATTGACTGCAAACATTGTTTGACATGATGGCTCTGTTCCCCTTTTGTCTCACAAAGCTGTTGCTGTAAGTAAAAAAATAAAACACGCTTTCATGGCAGCGTGTCTGTGGATTTCTAAACAAGTCTTACAAATGCACTTACGTCTCTATTATTATTTTACAAGATCAGATGTTCTATCTGCTTTTAAGTGAAGAGCACTTACTTTCGGTATGCTAGCCTCAGAGATTGTATGAGATGACAGCTCACCAAACATGAGGAAACGCTGGGTTTCCTCATGTTTTGATAAAAATAGACCATAACGCAATAATTATTTTCTGATCTCTTCCATTGGTGGATTGTGGGCTTTGTCATACATAGTAACAGTCCAAAAGTGACCTCAGCAATATGGAAAATATCATTCCTCATTAAACAAATGATTTGGGGCATCTGATTCACTGAAGCTTTTCAGACTTGGTAAACATAGGAACACAGGTCACACAGGAAGGCAGGGGAAGACATGTTTAGCCTAGTTCCCTCTCTTGGACCTTTTTTTTAAGTTTTTTTAACTCCAAGGCCACATCAAATATTATTAAATATATAGCTGTATGCAGAGTTCAGCTTTATTTCAGATATTTCAAGTTCTTTGAATAAGGCCAACGTTAAATTTTTTTGCCTCAAGCTACGTCTCCTTATTACTGACAGAGGAGTACGATTACTGTCTACTCCACTGAAAATTAGCATTTGATGCTAATTCTTTAATGTTTTAGGAGCTTTTTAAGGAAATTTATTAAAGTGAGCTCGGGAAAGGGATAAAGCAAAGGGAGCTCTCTAAAAGCTGACATAAAACCAGTCATAGACCAGCAAGGAACAGTCCTGCTAAAAGAGTGATAGTGATACATGAAAAAGAAAACAACTGCTAACGACTGTAGTTGATAATCCAGGTAATGTCATGTAAAGAGATATATTCATTTCAAGAAGATAGGCTGAGAGTGAGATAGAATAAACCTCAGGGGTTAATGACTTTCCCCAGTTTCCTTTCTAAAAGTTATATGGGAATTTGCTTTACCAGAAAGGGAGGCTTTTCAAGCCCTATGTTATTAACATGCATTGGAGAACTAACATCAGCTTTCCTAGCAAGACCATTGTGTCCCACTAGACTCTTGTTATCCCTGCTCCTTGTGTTATTTTCATTGTCTGTTTCCTGGCTGCACCTCTTTGTAGCACCTTCCTCTTCATACAGCTTCTTTTTCCCCCTAATGCTTTGTATTTCTTTTTGTTCTGTTCCTCTTAGCATTCTCCTTCTTTCTTTCCTTCCATTTTCTTCACCTGCCATGATTTAATGCTTCATCACTTTCACATCCATTCTCTTCCGTCCTTTGATGCTGTGAGGACATTGCTTTTCTCACTTGATCCACCTGTGTAAATTTTTCTTTTCAGTTGAAACAGAAAACCCCTCTGAAAACGCTCCAGAATTCACATGAATGGGATGTATGTGCTTCAACACTCTATTTTATCCCCTTTTTCTGTATTTTTATTTGTTTTAGCTTGTGCACTCTTTGTGTCAGGGGCTGTATCTTAGTGTACAGTAAGTAGCTGGCACAGTAAGAGACAGTTCTGTTTCCAGCTTTGGAGTCTCTGTGTGTGTCTACACAGAAATGGTGTGCTCTTAACTGGTTCATAGAAACAAAGCTCTACAAGCCTTAACTCATACCTCAGGTTGTCATTGTTTTTGCAAAAGCATACCTTAGAGTTAAAAAGAAATGTATATTGCAGTGTGTACATTTATATGTATGTTTGCAAATATGTAAGTTTTCAGCATATTTTCAGGTGTTATTATTTTCAAGTCGTTATGAAAGTTGCACTTTCTGAATGACTTCTCAGACTCATAATTAGTTGATCTAGAGGCAAATGTAGTGTTTGCTACTACTTTTTCTTGGTTTCTCTTTTTATTGCTTTTAGTCATAAATGTACCATATTAAAGAATGAGTTTCAAACCTTATCTTCCTTTGTATTAATAGAAGCTTTCACTAAGTTTCTTGTTTTGCATGTCTTTTGCAGAGTTTTAATTCATTGAAGGCATTGAGTTTGGCATGTGTCACTGGATGAATATTTGTTGAGGCAATAATTTTGTAGCAAAGCTTTGAAGCTTCTGTGGTGATTTGAGAGGGAGGAAGCTTCAGTCTCCTTCCTTCAGTGGAACCTTCAAGCCTGGTAGTTTGAGGGGTGAGAAAAAATCTTTCATGTAGATAATTTTTCTATCAGTAAATTACAAACCTACATTGCCATGTTTATTACTGGAATTGGTATTTAGCAGAACTCAAAGACGAGTTTTACAATGCTAATTTTGCAATGGATCATTTTAAGAGGCTTCCTTTTCTTTCAACCAGATGGGAGCTAAGATATTGCATCATGAGACTTGGTTAGATTACTGTAGGAGCAGCTGTGGTTCAGTTTCTGTCAAATATATCACTTGAGAGAGTCTTCCTGTAAATATCAGACTCATTGATGGACACCAGATAGTTCTGGGGCTGGAGGGGCATCTTTCTCCTGCAGATGTCTCAGCTGTCAATATTTTTTAAGGCAATGACTGCATTGGTTGACATATGTATAACGTAAGCTATGTTTACAGTCCTGTGTCCCAACAGAGTGTGATTTGGGGTCTGTGGGTGCTGAAGTCCATCTCTGTGGTGTTGTGCTGAATGGCCCAAACCTGTAATCACAGCTTAGACTGGAAACCTTTATCGAGACATTCATAAGAAACGTATAGGTCTGAGATTCAAAATAAGAAAGTATCTAATAATCTAATTCACAATAAAATGCTGTCTTTCACATAAGTTTAAAAGTTGTATTTTTGCGTACCAGAATTATGTTGTCCTTCAACTTCCAGATTACGATATATTCAGAACAGTCTCCAAAGCAGATGATAAATACTTAGTTAAATGACTTGGATGAGAAGGTTTGTTTCCAAATTTAGATTGGATTTATTATTGTTTTCATGCATGCATTTACTTACTGACCGCATTAGTACTATGTCCAGCACACCCGATATACTTATGAAGTACAGTTGTGGGTGACTTGGTTAGAAAAACATTTGAAATTGTTTTTCTTTTTCCGGTGAAGTTAAATAGGATGCAAACCCAGTCCTTTTCCAGAAACCAGACAAGACTTATGGCCTTTCTTGATCAACAATGTACTCCAGCACTAATCCCAAAATCCAGCTTTTTGACCTAGGTCATTTAGAGTCTATAAGCATTAGGTAGATTCTTAGCTGCTGCTTTCTGAAGGCTGCCAGCAAGTGCTAAATGTAATTGTAAATGCAGACACACATTTGCTAAAGAGTTGTCTGTGTCCATTTATTAATTCACGAAGTTTTTGGTTTGTTTATGCAGTTCAGCCACTATCCGCAGGGCTTGGTTTGAACTGGTGACTTAGGTTCTGAGTTTCCTTATACTCTTTTATGTTCTTTAGTCCCCTTGGACCCTTTGTATATATATATAGTACAATGTTTCTGTATATAAATTTGAGAAGGCCGTTAAAGCAACTCTCTTAAAAGCCTATATGAAGATCACAAAGTATATTTATTAAGAATAACTTTCTTGGCATTCTGTCCTCAGCCATACTGACTCTGTGTGTGCGTTACACACTTTCATATATCTGTTTTATATTTAGCTCAATATAAAAGGAAAAAAAAAGGCTCCATCCCGTGGCTCATTTTTCCTATTTAAGAACAGACTGAAAATAAAAACAATATTGTTAAATGGAACAAATATACCAGATAGTCCAATTTAATGACAGTTTTCTAAGAATACTTGTAGCATGAAGAAAAGCTAAAACCTATTATTTCTTGAATAGATTTCCATTGTCTTGAACAGTCTGAGCAGGCTTTAACTCAATACTTTTGCTAGAGATTTGATGATGAAGCCATTCTGCGAAGTCTGAATTCAGTAAAATTTAGTTGCAACAAGCTTTCCGTAACAACTCTTCAAGTAATATTTCAGTCATTAAAATGGAGTATCAATTATACAACAAAATGAAAAGCCATTTCATTTTCATTTAGAGAACTTGTATCTTTGCTTGTTAACAGTCTTTCATTTATCCCTAAAATATTAATAGTAATCTTAGTAGTTGTTTACCCTAATTTTAAATATTTAACTATATCTCCTGAAAATGGTACATGGAATATAAATTCGTTGCATTTCCTGTCACAAGTAAAATTTCTTATCCCTTTTCTGGGTAAAATAGTATATCTACCTCACTGTAACTCTAAACAGATGTTAAAGAAGTCCCAATTTACACTGGTAAAAGAAGAAACAAAAATACCCTGTGCCTTTCAATAAAGATGGCCTTTTCTGTATCACTATGTGATGAGCAATCCTCTTATAATACTGCTGTGTTTCATATTATCATTTTTGATAGTTTTTTTTTAATCTGACTGCCTATACAGTGAGACTCAGATGGGCTTTCTGTGAAACTGATCTTTTGGTAATTTGGCCCTTCTACCTTGAAGGAGCACATATGTCAAAATAAATAAAGATATAAAATGTGATATACCTGGCTCCTGCTTGAAAGAGTGAGTATGACAAAATAAATACAGAGATTAAGAGGTGATGTTGAGAAGGTAAGTGCTGATTAAAAAAAAACCTACTCAAATGAACTTGCTAATTAAAATACTTTTTGAAAAGTATCACTTCTCTCTGATGGTTCTGTGATTCAGTGTAAAGACTTCTATCCCATTTTTTGGTCCTTGCTGTATATAAATTGGTTGAAATTTTCAGGCACCATCACTTCCTTCTGTATTTGTCCTCATGCTTCCTTATCTCCTTCCCCGCCTCCTCTCATTTATTATTTGGAATGGAAATGCCCTTTGTCTGGTACACAGAACGTGTAAGCAACTAAATTCAGGTCCATCAGTGGACTTCAGTCCCTCTCTGAATTACCTGTCAGATGTAGCACATAGCAATTCCTGGTACTCTTTCTTACCCTGAGAGCCAAAATGTATCAGTTAAGGCCGTATTTGAATTCCAGCAGCCAAGAACATGTATAATCCTAGGTTAAGTGTAGAGGAGATACTATGTATGGCAGAATGGAGCAGAGTCATCAGGGCAAGCATCTGGACATTTTTAATAGCTAAAGTTAAAGAAATAAAATCCTGTAGAAGTATTTTTCTCTAAGCTTGTTATTTAAGCTGAGTGGATTTGTTTATTCATTTGGTTAGATTTTTTTTTTTTACTTTTCATGGAACTCCCTGGGGCATTATCTTCCAACAAACAATGGGCATTTTTTGCGAATGTTTTTTAAAGGTCACTCTTTTTTAATCAACTCACTTTTTCTGTAATAACTGTGTGACATTTTTTTGTCCTATTTATGATCAATGAGCATGAATATTTTAAATAAAAAACTCACAAACTTAACTATCTTTCTAAATGTTGCTGTTACAGTTCTGTGGAGGGATTGGAAGGGGGATGCTGAACATCCAGAATTACTGTTCATTTCTCATTGCCTGGTAGCTGTACAGCCCTTTCTGTGATTACATGCCTAGAGATGCTAGTTCAGGTATAAATGGCAGGATGCTATATTTTAATTTTCTCTTGAATGGAAGTTCTTACAACTATTTCTAAATATATACATGTCTTCTGCCTAGTCTAGGTAAGAACTGGGTTTATGTTGTTCAGATACCTGGTGATAGATGATGATTTTAAGTAAGAGCTGAGATTTCATAAATCTGACTTGATATAATCATACTTATTTGATAGAGAACAAGTGGAGCTGATTAGCATGCACTCTAACTCAGTTGTTTCTATCAGCACAGGCTGTACCAGGCAAAACAGAAACTGATCTGCCTAAAAAAATTTGAATTCAACATTTAGGTGTATCAGGTGTTTCTTTTTTTAGCAGTTGTTCTTTAGGTTTTCTTTGGGCAGATACCGTGGTAAAGAAATAGTTTATTTTCCTTTCCAAGCATACTTCAACATATATAATTCTTTGACTCTCTGCCTCTGAATTTGTGTCTGTATGTCTTGTGCCAAAATTATTAATTAATGAAACAGAACTAGAGGTCTTGTGCCATCTGAAACTATAAAACATACAAGTTCTGAAGGAGGTTATGTCTGTTAGTGTTGTATGGTTTTCCTCTCCTTGTTTTCGGGTTTCACTTTTGAAAAATAATGGTCTGATATTACTGATGTCCACAGTTAAACCAGCCATTTACGGAGTAATTCTCCTAAATTTTCTGATAGGATATTTTCTCCCTCCCCAGTAAAAGTAATCATTTGTATTGGAAAATGTTTCCTTCATACCTCTTTAGCAATAATATCCACAAATAGAAATTGCACTTCTTGCAAAGAAACAAACTTGGGTCAGATGGGTCTAGCTTTCATGGGATATATAGATATATTTTTTAAAGTGCAATTCATAAGGCATAAATGTGATGTTTTAAATAGCTTGTCAGGAAAAAGAAGTGATTTTTAATGCAGATCTACCAAATATAATGTTTTTTAGTAGCATCAGTACCCTGAAGGCAAACATTTGAAAAGGCAGAGTGCCATAATGCCAAGATAAATGTTGTGAGTAGGATATAAGGCAAAACACAATACAAGGAAACAGAGAAATATCTTCCATCAAAAGGGAAAGTATCAGTAATCAAAATTATTGTTCTAGTTTTCAATTTCTTTGCAAATATCTAATGAGGTGTTTGGCTTTTCCAATATTAAGGTTTTTCCCAGTAATTACATTTAAAACATAGTTAAGTCTTTATTTTTATTCTGAAAATAGTTAGGAATACAAAGGAAAATGTTAATACTTATTTATTATGAAAAAAATGTATAGCTGAGATACTGAAGCAAAACACAGCCACAGGAAGGGAAACTAATTCTAAGTAATCGTTTGAAGTACGGCTTCATAATTCTATATGAGAATATAATAACATGTATATTGGAATTTGATATTCTAAAATTAGGAAAATTCTCAAGCTTTGTGTGAAACCAAATGTTATTTATAACCCTTGACAAGAGATTTATAATCAGGTAATCTTATCCATCCCTCTTTGAGACAATACACTATATTTTATGGAAGGTATAGTGAAAGCAGCCCTGCTGCAGTAAAGCTATAACCTACCTTTAATTTCATTAAAATAGATTTACCAACGACACAATAGAAGTTGTGGAGTCTGCTCAGTATTTTGCCTCACAGTTAAAAAACCTAAAGCAACAGAAGTAACTGACAAAATTGTTTTACAGAAAAGGTGAAAAAGGATTGAGATCAGTCAAACCTAGATGAAGAATCAATTTTGCCTTCTCTGACTTCAACAGGAGCTGGATCAGGGTATGGCTGTGAGGTACACTGGATACAATTGATAGAATTAGAAAATCTAACCGAGCAAGTAGGTTTTATAAGATCTTTTAAGTTTTATGGATTGCCTAAACAAAGCCAAAGTCTCAGAGCTATTACATCTTGATTTCTACTGTTTTGTTGTGCCTGGTGTTGAAGTGTCATTTAGTGGCCAGGATGCTGAGTAATGGACAATCTCCTTTGAGAGGTCATTAAACCATGTGCTGAACAGTACAGCAGCTATGACCATTTGAGACTAGGTGAGGATGTGATTACTTGTGTGATGCCATCAGCACTTGTTGAGCTTTTTCTCTCGGACAAATTGAAGTTTATCAGTATAGGAATGATTTTTGTTCTCTGCTGATATTCCTTTGCCATTTAATATTTAACTTGGTTTGTTCCCCTCCCTCCACCCTCCCAGCCTTCCCCACCCCCGTCCTCATGTTGCCCACAGAGAGGCTTCTCATTCCCAATATTTGGAAGGTGCTCCATCTGCCTAACATAAAGGTCAAGAGATTGTTTCCTTCTTTCAGTTTGTCCCCACTTAGCAGACCAAAGGTATTGGACTAGTATAACTGCTTTCTGGGAGTCATGTTTCTCTCCACAGCTTCTTATCATCACATTCCCTTTTCTGTGCCCAAGGAAATAACGAGTCACTGCCTCGACAACACCTAATTCAAACTTTTGCAAGAGATTGGCTTGCGATCACAAATTGCCCTAATGTCAGATATTAACCCCGGGGACTATCCTAGCTATAAGCAGAAGCATTTGTAGTTTGGATTAAGGAATTGGTGGGGGAAGAGGGATTGAGGCTGAATTTCTTCTTGAATATGGAAGCAGTATATTTATTTTTACTAACAATGGCAGCCAGTAATTACAGCCTTTTCTCATTCTCCTGCCTCAGGGGAACTGAACTGCTGCTGTCTCAGGGGAGGCTGAGCTGCTACTGGCTGCTGCCATTTAACACTTACTATTCTCCTTTGAACCTGTTTGTGAACAATTTCACCTTCCCTGTCCGTATTTCTTTGCTTTCTCTGATAAATATGTTCCTGAAATGCCCTTTAAAGCAAGTTTAGATATCTGTGCAAATAATACGGTTTAAACACCTAGAGGATTAACAAACATAAATCTTTAATTTAAGAATCTATCTGCAACAACTTCCCCCACCTCTTCATAGTTGGATGCACTTTATTACAATTGCAGATAATACATACTTAATTTTTTTTCCTTTTTTTCTTAACACACAGTTGAGATTACAGCTGTCAAATTGTTAAATATATCATATGAAACAATATTCTTACTTCTAAGAGTGATCTCTTTAACTCAAAAATACCAGGCTTCCTTCACTGTGCCAAGAACTGGGTAGATTACCTAGAATGCCAAAGAAAAAAAGATTTAGCTTTTACTTTCTATAAACAGAATATATATTTTCTAAATTATGCTTCTTATTAATATTCCTGTACAGCTGTAATATTTGTTCTCTATTGTTCTCAGTCTCTGTAATGCCAAATAATGAAAATTTAACTAGTGGTAATTTTTACTGGCAGATAAAAGAGTTCCTATTGTGTGTATATGTTAGTAAATGCATCTGAGAAAAAAAAAAAGTGCCATTTCTGTGAGCGTACACATACACGAACCTCTTAGTTTTGCATGTTACTGGCAGGTAAATCTTGATTATTGTTTAAAATTAGTTTAATATCCAAAGCATGAGTTGTTTCCATATTCATCCAATCCTTACATACTGTGGATAATGAAAGCAATACATTCCTCATGCCTCAAATGGACATTTTCTAATCACATTCAATTTTTGTTTATTTCCTACTATTTCTTAATTATGTCCTCTCTAAAATCAGACTGTCTGCTATACTTTGCAAGTACTACAGTTGCCATTTCCCCAGGACAGACTCCCCACTTAAAAGAGACTTTTGCTTTCCCCTCAGTTATATTCCTTTCTTAAAAGTTACTCCCCAGCACCTACCATTTTAAAACAGATGCCAAGTAAAACGAATAAAACAGCATGTGTCAGATCAGCTCGTCTTAAAGGCCTTTTATATTACATTGGATCCATGTGTATTCACATACTGTTTTTAAAAATCTTTGTTCATTCTTGTGTACTGTTTTTCTTCCTCTGTGGTTATTGTAAAGGGATCCACATAATGGGCAAATGGAATGAAAGGAAATATCAATCCAATCATACATTGTAACTCTATAAAAGCACAGTGAAACGAGCCCTTTAAAATGTCATTAATATTATCTGCAAAATACTTTTTTATTCCACTGTTTAAAAGGCTGATGTATTTACAGGAACCAAAGAAATTAGAGCTACGCAGAATAGTCCAAAAGAGAACGTAATGATACAATATAAGGATTAATGGTGAAAGTAATCATGTTAGTTTTCTAATTATTCAAATCTTAATTACAACTGTGTTGGCCCAATTAGTTCAAAACACAAGGCTAATGTTAGGGTTGGTCGGATACTCGGCATCTGTGCATAAGTAAGAGGCATCTGTTGCCAAGTGGTGGAGTGATGGAAAGTGTCAACGCACCAGCTGTGAAGTCAACAAAGCTCTTAAAAAACAAATTTGAGCCAACACAATGATTTAGCACACTTGGGGGAGTGTAAAGCTTATTGCACATGTATACTTTAGCTAGCTGTTGTCACCTAGTGGGACCGAAATCTAGAGCAACTGTGCACATTTAAGTCTCTGCCTGCTTTTTTTAACAATGCCCTGCTTGACAGGGGTCTGCAGTAGGGAGTCTGGCAGTGACGTTTCTGCCTGTCAGTGCTGCAGAGGGTTGATTTAGGTGGTTTTTTTTTCTTGAGCAAACAAGAGAACAAAATATTACTAAGCTGTTCAGAGTATGCAATGTCTTAAGGTGGTTACAGCACTTTCTTAGTATATACAAAAACAGTATATATATATACAGACAAAAGGATAGGAAATAGTGAAATCTTAAGAAAGGATAGAAAACAGTGAAACCTTAAGAGAAATGTCTTATTTAAAAAGTGTTGGCTTATCTTTTCTAACACCAGTTTCCCCATTCTCTACAGTTCTGTGAGGAGACATGGTCTTATTAAATATCAGTGGTACCTTGTCCGTCGTTTATTGCTATCAATTCTAGAAAGACAGGATTTTTATGATTCTGACTACTGATACTGATCTTAGTAATTTCTAGTATCGTCTACAGAGGTTGAGGATATTAATAGTATTGCTAACTTTACAATGGTGTGTTTAATATTTATGCATTATTAACATTTAATGGCAACGTGTAAACTTTAGTGAAAGATAATCAATTGGCAGAAAGAACAAAAGAAGAAGGTGAACATTAAAACCTAAGATGGAATTACATTGAACACTAATGCATTCACTTTTGACCTAGTTCTGAATTTTATGGATCTTTTGTCAGTGACTTCATTTGCATTACTTTCAAGTTTTTATTTATTCACATTTCACAAAGTACTGATGGAGGAGTGCTTAGATTCATTGTAGTCTGATAATGTTGTTGATTTGCATGAAATACATAGAGTTTTGTACCGTACCGCAGTGTAATAGAAAATGAGCTCAATTTTCAAGATTGCCTTCACAACATTTTTCAATTACATTAAAATAAAATTAAACATAGTTACAGGGCATTTCTAGCATTCTGGATCCAGGTTTCCTTATTTGTAAATTACAAGAGGAAAACCTTTGATTTCCTTGCTGTTTGAGCAAATAGCCCTTTTAAAGTATGGTTTGCACTTTAATATAGAGCTTTTTGCTTTAAAAAATATGTTTATGCCTGTATGACAATACTTGATCTATCCTATTAAAGCAGCACCCTGACTGGGCAGAAGAAGCTAAGCAACTCAATCCGCCTCTATAAAAATATCTACAAGTAAACACAAGTACTTCTGAGCATGTATAATGAAGTGTAAACTTTAATGGTTGTAAACTGAGGACTTTGGTGACTTTGAAAGCACTTTTATAGAATCACAATTTATTTAGGTGTTCCAACATCTGCACATTTCGTACTTGCAAGGCACATTCAGTGTTTCTCCACATTACATTGCAGTTTGTGTATAAATGTGTGTGCAGTGATGTAATGACACAGAGAGTAGTAGTACATAAAGTTTAGCTAAGATTACCTGACCAGTTTTACTTATGTTTGTGAGAATTCAGCAGAAGCTCCTTGAGATCTAAAGCTGTTACCTCCACTGGTGTCATGAGTCTGCCTATAGTATGTCTGTAAATGGGGAAGAGAAAGAGCATAGTGAAACACGCAGCAATTAGTTATATGTGCTTTTGTGTTCTGGATTTCAGGTTCCTGTCACAGTTGCAGCCATATTTCACCTGTAAAATGTTCTTTCCTTTTAAATCGTACTGACAATGTGAATAGTCTGTGTATACTTTAACTAAACAACTTACCATTTCAAGTGGGCTGCCTCAGCTGTAAGACATGAACTCAGAAGTGATAAAGCATGGCACTGCTTCAGTAAAATGGAATAAGAAATCATTTTGACAGAGCTTAGATCTTGGTCTGGGCTGTTGAATGGGTTTGGTTGCGGGATTTATTATTCTCTCCCCCTCCCCCCTTCCTTTCAAGGTCGATGTTCCTTATTTTATATAGAGTACATCTTACATGACAGTACAGGAAGAAATGCAAGCTGGCTGGGTTAATGCTTTTGGGGTCAAAATGGACTCCTGAATGCAGGGAAACAGCACCTGAGAAATAGTGTTCGCTATCACCCTGTAAAGGCAAACAGTGACTTAACGTCAGAGGAACAGACTACAGATCTTTACTAGGGGCTCGTTATGAATGGTTTTGAAAGTAAGTATTTCAATCTATCAGTAAGTAAAGGAAATACTTCCCCTTTCTTTTGTTTAACTCTCTTAGCTGCTTGGAATTAAGGGAGAGTGGAAGCTGTTGCTGTGATGTTAGAATCATAATTATAACTTTTGTCTGAGAACTGATTCTTATATATTGGGTCTGCAGATATCTTTAAAATAGCAGAAGTATTCAGGCAATTAGCACTAGAAATAATACCATTTTTTGTTCATTTCTCATCCTGTCCTTTGGTAATGCAGGAAACAAGATTAAGGTGAGTAGCAATAATTTTTTTTTGAAGATAACTTGACATTTGCCTATGATAAGAACAAATTTTTTAAATGCTCAATCACATGTAAACCAGACTAGATTAATTCTTTATCTAACCCCCTGTCTTGTACAATTTCCTGTGACATATATGTGTACATAAATAATACTACCACATTTGTGGGTAAAAATTGTGCCAAGATAGAGCTTGTCTCAAAATCAAACACCTTATGATCAATATGTATCAACTATTTGACATTTTTCTTTACAATAAAAGCCTGATGTTCACCTAAAACTAATGAAGTAAAACAGACTAGCCAGAACATTGACTGCCTCATACAAGAAAGATTAATTTATTTTAAATAATTTGTTTCAAAAAACAAATGATTGCTCTCTCATCGTTTTACTCTCTTATGTTTAAGTTGCAATTTCTTCCAAGACTTCCTCTATGAAGACCACTTAGGTCACATTAGCAGTTACAGTTTGAAAACGCAATTTGAAACTGCATGCAGCATGAAACTCTTCTCTCAAATAAATACAGTATATCAGGCCTTAAACATACCAACTAAATCAAGTGACTTCAGTGAGGTTATTCCAGAATGTTACTGGTTTCCGTAAGAACAGGTACTGGCAGTATCTATCTGATAGAATCACATCGGCATTTTCTGCTACTTCAGGTTGAATTGCTATTGTCTTTTAAATGAAAGAAATTATTAAAGGTCATATACTAGGTACCTAGACATGTTGTTGTTTATATCTTATCACTAAAAGCTATTCACACTGAGGTCAATGACACATTTGCTGGGAAAATTCCTTAAATAAGTTTAATCAACTCTACTGACTTTAAAGTAGTATCTATTCAATTTTACGGTATACCAAAAAAAAAAAGAATATCAGTTCTTGATCCAGTGAAGCATCTGTCATATTGATTTCAGTGGTACTGGATCAAGACCCGACAGTCTGTTTTTCAAAAGGGAAAGAAAACAGAACTAAGTCTTAAGAACAGAGGAAGAGCTGTCTTTGCAGTATATCTTGACAGCATCTCACTCAGTATTGTGTTCATCAATGTCACAATCACTCCTTTGAACCAAAAGCAATCATAACAAAACAGCTATGGATTCTTGAAAATGTAAAGGTATCAGGCGGCTGTGTGTGCTTTTTGTTTATGATAGTTGTGTTCTTGTATTGCTCTGTAGCTGAATTTTTCTACTAATAACCTTAAGTCATCAGCACACTGATGCAGAAAGCATAGGGTGTTAAAGACAGCATGAGGCTTTCAATGTAAAATATAATTTTCCAGGGAAAAAAAAAATATGCTAGCCATGGCAGAGAATATGCTGCTGTGTTTATCAGTATATACAGTGTATACTCTTTTATGTCAATTAACTTCTACAATGTGTGATCATGAAGAAGGAACTCAGTCTATAGTGTCCTGCTCTAAAGTTCAGTCACCATGTAATTTTTATGCAACTTGTATTAAAATAGAGAAGGTGAACAGAAAACTTAGAGTAGAGGTCAGGTAGTGATTTACCCAGTAGGGTAGGACCAGTCACCCTGTATGCCACTCCCCAGAAAAGATTCTCTTTTGAGTTCTGCTTTGGTGAGTTGAATTTTTTCTTCAGTTTCCTTCAGGACAGGAACAAGTCAGACATGAGATAGCATCAGTTCAGTTTCACAGAGGAAGAAAGTTACGATGCTTATTCTCTCTGAGGCACCTTATATTCCAGAAGATGTGAGGAAGCGGGTATTATTCTTGCTGGTACACAAGTCAAGGAAATCATTGTTCTGAACATAGTATGTAGGATGATTCTTTTTATAATCCTATAACTTTCTATAAGTGAACTCAGGAATTTCCATTCTACCTGCACTACTATATCTGCACTAAGTTTAATAGCTTGATTTGATGTCATTATTTGAGACCTTCTTTCAAGGAGTATTATTAAAGTAACGTGCTGGACATATATCTGTTTATCCCACAGTTCCTATAAACACTCATTTTTGTAACTTAATTTAAAGAAATAATTTACTGATATTACAAATCAAATGGTGTATATAATGCTTGTGGTAATAGCTGGCCATAACTTTCTCTGTGTTATTATTAATAAAAGTCCTCATTATTCATAATATCTCTTCAGTTTCTAGCTTCTCCTCCTACATGCTTAGAGGAACTTTAACTTCAAAATAAATAACAGAGAATTTCTATTGCTAGTTCTGACTTGCTGCTGCTCATAAGGATTGTTTGAATTGTAAACTAATAAGAACTATACAACAGCTAGATATTCTTCTGTGTATTTAGGACTAAATCAAGTCCCAGTGATGTGAATCAGAGTTTTCTTTGTGAATTGCCTGTGATGTGGATTGTGGATTAGACAGTCCTTCTAACTTTGGTTCTCTAACTGCTAATTCAGCAACTAAGAAGAACTAAAGTATATCTCAGCTATTAACCACTTTAACAACATGGAGTGGGAGTAACTGCAAATGTATCATTGAAAAGGGAGGAGATGGTAATTACAATTCATGGTTCTCCCTTTCATAGTGAAAAACAAACAAATTCTGTATGTATAAAACTGGAAAATAATCTAACATTATTCCTCCACAAATTTTTATTGAAATTCTATAAATGAATTAGCAAACATCATAACAGATAAATAGGAGTAATCAAGATACAAATCTATATTTTTTATACTACCCACCTTAAGTCTTTTCCTAAATTTTAAACCTGCTAAACTTGAAATCCTACACTGTTCCCTTATTTTGATATAACAGAAAATTTCTGTCATTCTAATAATTCCTGGAAGTACTAATATTCTTTATGGTACTGAGAAAGAGAGAAAGAGATGAGTAAGGTTCTTAATGAAATGACTGTGTATGTCACTTACACACATACTGCTCAGACTCTGTCTTGCAGATAGCCACAAAATTATTTCCACTTAACCACAAGAGCAGAATACCGTGAGAAATATATAGTTAAAAGAAGAAAAAAAAAAAAAGGAAGAGTAGGATGTATTGGTACTGGAGGTTGCCGCAACCCAGGTGTAGGACCTTGTGCTTGGCCTCGTTGAACCTCATGAGGTTCACATAGGTCCACCGCTTGAGCTGATCCAGGTCCCTCTGGATTGCATCCCATCCCTCAGGTGTGTCAACTGCACCACTCAGCTTGGTGTAATCTGCAAACTTGCTGACGGTGCACTTGATCCCACTGTCTATGTCATTGATGAAGATATTGAACAGTACTGGTCCCTGTACAGACAGACCCCTGACAGGCACCACTTGTCACCAACCTCCATCTGGACATTGAGCTGTTGACCACTAACCTCTGGATGTGACTATCCAACCAATTCCTCATCCACCGAACAGTCCGCCCATCAAATCTGTACCTCTCCAATTTAGAGAGGAGGATGTTGTGGAAGACCATGTCAAAGGCCTTACGGAAGCCCAGAGAGAAAACATCTATAGCTCTTCCCTTGTCCACTGATGTAGTCACTCCATGCACTCGCATCCAGTAAGCAAACATGAATTTCCTTGTGCGTTTTAACTAAGTCACCACCTTGGATCACCCATCCTTAAGGAATATAAAATAAAAAACTGTATGAAGCAACTAGTTCAGTAGCTGCCTGTTTCAGACAATAGCAATGGAGTTTATGTGATCTTTGTATACATTGAAGAGGTGTATTTGAAGTGTAGCATGACAGTATTTTGGTGGGAGGCCTGAATCTCTTACTCTGATAATAGAATTCGCTGCTTGCATTGCACTTATATCTGCAAAGCCATCACCAAAATTGAGAATACTGAAAAAAGAATCTTACCCTATGAAAGCAGTGATAATTCAGTTCAGATTTAAAAAGGCAAACAAAAAAGTTATATGAATAGAACCTGTGATACTTCTGTGACTTTATTCAGCACATATACTGTATTCTGATATCTTCCTTCTTCAAGAAATATACAAAGGAAAACAAAAATCCTTGTGTTTTTTTTATTCACTAGTTAAGTGTTATGATAAGCTTGATGCCTTAATCAGTTTCCCACATGATCTCAATGGAGCAGAAGAAGGATCAAACCCACAGCCCAAGATTTGTTTGGAGAATTATAGGTTTCATAAGCAAAAAGTTGAGAGAAAAAAATTAAGGCTCCATTTCTGAAATAGGTTGTACAAATTGCCCACGCAGTTTTGGAACACTATCTGAAACAGAGACTAGAAAAGAAAGAAAAAGTTTGTCCTGCATGAGAAATGTCATATTCTTTCTTCCAAGTGCCTTTAAGATTGATAATTCAGGAACTTGGAGAGTTCACAGGGGGTTACTGTTAGAGGTATCTCAAAATGGGAAAGGCAGGACTGTTACTTGGAAGAAGAGACTGACACCTACCTCCCTACAGCTTCCTTTCAGGTAGTTGTAAGAGAGCAATAAGGTCTCCCCTCAGCCTCCTTTTCTCTGTTGTTGGTGTGAGATAGTTAAGATCTTTAACCCAAAAGAATTTCCAAACATATTTAGGCAGGTGACTAATGTTGATGTGTACACTAAGACTACTGAAATGCTAGATTTAAAGCTACACAAAAGTAATTTGGTAGTAAGAAGCCACCGGAGAGTATGGAACTAGGTAGTTTTCTAGTTCACTATTTTGAATTGAAGCAGCTCTCAAAAAAGCATGTCCTCTGTGCAAGAGAAAGAAAAGGTCTAAACGGATTTCCTTTTTTGTCTTGTGCCATCACGGTGTGACTACAGTAGGTGGTGAACAGCTGCATAACTCTGAGAACTAAGTACCTCTTTGCAACAGCGGTTTTTTATTTGCTAGTTTTGTCTTCTTTTTTTTCCCCACAAAGTTATAAAGAAATTAGCGTGTGTAAAATAGCTGTAAAATTCAAGACAAAAATGACCGAAGTTGATATTTTATGTTATTTGCTATCTAAAGGAGCAGCTGGAAAAGACAACGACTATACAGAATATCAAGGTGAAATTTTTGGCTAACAATTCAGTCATTGTTCGCCAGTCTGACTGAATTTAACTCAGTTTTCGTAAGACCAATGTAAATTTATGTACCCAATTTCATTTCAAAGCTGTGTGAACAATTGTGATTTTCCCTATACGCTGGGGGCATGAATTCATGTGTCTGTATTTTTTGAGAGGCCTATTACTCAGTAATGGGTTTTTGGAGAGAGTGGAAAAGGATCCAGAACTCAGACGGTTTTCACCTCTTTTTTTTTTTTTTTTTTTTTTCCATTAACACTGGCAGATGCTGTTGTGGCTTTGTGACTCGTGATAGCATCTCTGTGACCCCGAAGTCTTTCCCAGGCCCTCATGCCCTGCTTTAAACTGAACTAGACATTGGTTTTGTAGAGGTTCTTCCAGCTTCCTGAAGGCAAAGTCCTTAATTTTAACTTAGTTTACAAGTGCATATAAAGTTTTTCAAATGGTAATAGATATATAGATAGTTAGATAGATAGATAGATAGTTGTGGGGGACATGTTTCCTTTGTGTCAAGTATGAGAGCTGCTCAGTGGATTCTTTCTGTGTGAGAATATTTAATTGATCTACTTAAGCCATGGTGATTAAGGCATTTATAGAAATTGGTGGGAAAGGAGTGTCTCTTCACAGAATTTACAAAAATATAATCATTAGTTTTGCCCTGATGTGAATTCTCTGTGGAGAGGTTGCAATGTTTATGAACTTTTTTGTTGTTGTTTTCCTCTCAGTAAATACTTTTTTCGCTTAAAGTGTCTGCCGTTGGTTTGTTTGTTAATTTTAAGATATATCTGTACATATGGATTGTAACCAAACTAACTTTTTCACTTTTTTGATTGAATTTTTGAAGTATCATTTTTATTTTCACCAGGTAACTATTCTACTTTTATTGTCTTAATAATTTTTATGCATGTATGGCTAGATTAAAGTTCAGAGGGATGGTCACAAACCTAAATCATTTACAGAGTAGTGTAAGTAAAACAGATGGAAACAAAGCTATAAGTAAAATTCCATGGATTATTACCCACGTGTATTTTTGTAAAAATATTTTTAAAGTCTTTGCTACAATACAAATTCACAAAAAAAGTGAATGCACCCTGGAAAAGTTCTTAAAGATTTAGAAAAAGCAATTTTCTGACCAGATGAAGACCTTCTTGACAGTAACTTTCTAAAGGTGTAAAAAGGAAAAATACTTTGTGCTGTATTTGATGCAATAGAGCACAATCCAAACCAGCTTGTTCAGAAAGGAAAAACAATTTTTCTTTTTTTTTGGTAGCAATTGATTGAATTCTATTCAAATTGCCCCCTCTACAATACAGCACCATCTTTTAGATTTATTCTTTGCCAAATATACAATGCTGGGGAAGAGATTTTTAGTGACATCTCTCTCCCTTAACAGTTTTACCTAACACAGGAGCACACTGGAAAGAAAACACACAGTTCTGTATGTAAAATTTTCTGCTTGATAGGTCTGTGATTACACACCTGAACAGTAAACACTGAAAGTTGTTTTTGTTGCTTTTCTCTGCCTCTTTTCTGCAGAACAGAAGAGCAACTTATTTTTTACCTTTCAATAGTGCAAAATGGCCCAATAACTCAACCAGAAGATGATAAAGTCCATCCCTGTGAATTACTGAGGTACTAGAAAGATTCGGTTATTTAATATAGGAGTTGCTGGCAGTGAGCTTTTCACCCCAAAAAAAGTTTAATCATGATATGTTTTATTAGAGCTCTGTTTTAATTGTCTAGAGAACTAAACATGATGAGATTCCTTTCATTGAGTCCGGAGGTACTTTGTAAATAAATACAATTTTAGGATACAGCTTGGATATAACAGTGTGTATCTTGGGTACCGCACTTCCAGCTTGGGAAGGTTGCTGGAATGTTTCGCAAATATGCTGATTTAGATGTGGAACACAGATTGTCCTTGGAAAGGGACTAAGATCTTATTAGAAATTACTTTGAGGTCATGAGATTAATTTATTTATGCATAGATTTTATTTGGGGATTATCAGAGACAGTTTATTTACATTCCCAAATATGTAACATGATATCCAATGGGGATCAGTTTGTTAAGATTTGACAATCTGAGTTCTTTATCCCCAGTTCAGATAAGCTATGGAGTCATTTTAGTAACTACACACTACAGCTTGTTTGTCCCTCACTCATGCAAATATGTTCTTATCTTATAAATACTACATGAATTTAGGTAGCAGTAAAATATGATTACATGAATTTAGGTAACAGTAAAATATGATTCCCTTAGAAAACACCTTTAACAATCTTTTATTTTAATACTTTTATAAATTGTGGAAAACTTCTGTAATAATAATAATGTGCTAATAATTCACTAAGTGTAATCTCTGATGTAAATACTTAACTCCACTATGCAATTGTTCTTTTCTTTATCCACACTCTGCACACTTCTAAACAAGTTACTCCAAACAGATATCTCAGAGGAATTTCTCTTATTACTTGTATTTAAGCTTTAATGTGAATCCAATATTGGCTTTACATAAAATATTTTCATATGAAGAAATCACTGGTGCAATGGGTTGTCTGCCTTAACATTCAGATTTTGCAAGGATGAAAAAGACATCTCAATACTGTACTTTTCTCATCTCGCTTATTATGATTTTGGTGGAATAGTATATTTGGAATGAATAAATAAATAAATACATACATACATAAATAAAACTGCATATACATAAGAAGAAAATGCACCCTCCTGTGAAATCCGTGTGATAAATTGCCTTTGTAATGTGCCTTTTGTCACATGCTCGTGATTTCTTTCATAAATTCTCCTAAGAATGCATCTTAAATTGCAAATCCCCAAGTGTGTGGCATTTAATATGTACACAGCATAGACCATATACCTACATGTATGTTTATACCACTTATTTCTCTCCCCTTTCCTCTGACATATTAAGAGTGATGCAATGTACTGCAATGGAAGAATCCAGCTTTCTGGGCGGACGACTCACTTTTCCATCACTTGATGGGCTAAAAATATCATGTCTTGAAACGGAAGCATTGTGTGTCTGTGTCAGCTACTGCTTAGATCCTGCTGGCCTCTTGTAGAATTCAGTAGGAAAAGCTTTTTGTACCTTGTGGGAACAAGGCAGAAAAACTGTAACATGAGGATATTTTTAGAACTCTTTTTTAACTTTTTATACATTTTTAGTCGCCTGTGTAGGTTTCAGTCTGGATAATTGTCAGGTGTAGTACAAGGTTATATAGACCTTTATTTACGATAATCGGTACAAGTTACTCATGGCTTCACATAGAACCTTGGGAAGCACAAGAGAATAGCTGAAAGCTGTTTTAAAAACTAAAAGTTACATTTGTCAAATAGATGGTTTGAGTATCCAATACTGTGAAACCTTGAAGGAAGGATTAAGAAACAGGCCTGATCACAGCTATCACATCATCTTCCAAATAGGTCTGTACTACTGGTCTCTTTTCTAGATGTATTTTTGCAGGTGCAAATTCTTGTCCTTTACCCACAGATATGTGTCTTCAATTTTGGCAGATGTCTTGAGTATTTCCAGTAGAAACAAAAGTTTCTACATCTATCTGTCTGTATGTTCTTTTTATTTGTGGAAACAGGCAATATATCTCGTGTACTGGTCAACAGCTGGCTGAATATGAGCCAGCAGTGTGCCCAGGTGGCCAAGATGGCCAATAGCATCCCAGTTTGTATCAGAAATAGTGTGACCAGCAGGATTAGGGAAGTGATTGTCCCCTGGTACTTGGCACTGATGAGACCACACCTTGAGTACAGTGTTCAATTTTTGGCTCTTCACTACAAGAAAGACACTGAGGTGCTGGAGTAGGTCCAAAGAGGAGCACCAAAGCTGGTGAAGGATCTATAGAACAAGCCTTATGAGCAGCAGCTGAGGGAACTGAGGTTGTTTAGCCTGGGGAAAAGGAGGCTGAGGGGAGATCTTATTGCTCTTTACAACTACCTGAAAGAAGGTTGTAGTGAGGTGGGGGTTGGTCTCTTTTCACAAGTAACAAGTGATAGGACAAGAGGAAATGGCCTTAAGTTGCACCAGGGCAGGTTTAGATTAGATATTCAGAAAAACGTATTTAGTGAAAAGGTTGTCAAGCTTTGGAACTGGCTGCCTGAGCCAGTAGTTGAGTCTCCATCCTTGAAGGTATTTAAAAGATGTGTAGATGTGGTGCTTAGGGACATGGTTTACTGGTGGAATTTGGAGTGTTAGGTATATGGTTGGACTTCATGATCTTAAAGGTCTTTTCCAACCTAAATGATTGTATAATTTTGTGATTCTATGTCTTCAGAGTTAGGCATCCGAAAAGAACTCTGATCTCTCTGGAGTGGTACTGATGGAAGTGAGTGAGGAAATGATTACCAGGAAAAAATGAAGCAGTGGAAGATAGTGTAAGTGACATAAAAGTGGGGTTTTGTTTTTGAGACTGAAACTCATTTTCAAATAGAGGTCAGAGTAGCATAAGTTTTTCCTTCAACAGGTCTTTGGTCTCACCTTGTATGGTGTGTTTTTGTGTTATTTGTGTAATACATTTAAATAATTTTTCTTGATGCTTGTTTTGTTTGAGTAAACGTGTTTACTGATTTTAGTGTGAGGTTGCTGTGAGGTTAGGAGGTAATGCAAATTTTGAAGCTTCACTAGGAATATAAGTTTACTGACCTGTGTTTAATAAACAAGAGCAATGATTTATTACAACAGACCTCAGTGACGGCTGTAGGACTTTTTTTAATGATAGGGATTCAATGCAAAATCATGCTTCTGGCATTCAATAGTCGCTCTCTGTCCTGGTTTGCTTTTGTGAGGTCAGTCAATGTCAATATGGCTCATCTTCTCACCAGCAGACAAGTACCCTGTGAATAATATTCCTGACTAATATTTTGATATTTTTCTGTTTCAAAATTCTCAGCCTACACAGGCGCTCCTGGAGTGTAAAGTGAAAACCTCAAACATGTTGACGCACCAACCACACCACCGTGCTACAAAATTATGCATTAGCTCATACTGATTAAAATTGGTCTCATCTAAACAAGTTAAGGGGTCTGATCTCTCATCCATATGCGTGGATAATTCTCATTAATGCTAATAGAAGGTATGTGCATACGTGGATGGGAGAACAGACCTCTTAGGCTGACTGTTCAGTTTCAGTTTGATTTATTTCTACAACAGCAACAAAACATTCAGTGATAAGTGTTTCAGTAATTTAGAGAAAGATCAAAGGGGAGAAAGGTCAATAATGTACCTTTTCTTGTGTCTTACCGTGGTAAATAGATAAAACAATATATCCTATCTCTTGTAAGCTGGGAGGCAAGTAGTATTTTTTACCTGCTGCTGGCTTTATATAGTATCTAATAATAAATTCAGATTTATATGCCTGTGTTTTCAGAAAGAAGTAAGGAAAACACCAAAAGCAATAATGCTACGAAGTTTCATCCTCCCAAAACAGTGAAACGTTGATTTCTATTGAATATCTTAATGCCATCTTCATAATTTTACAAACTATAAATACCATTTACTGTATTTGAGCATGTGCCTGTGCTACATACAGCATATCAGCTGTAATGTCATCTAAAGAACTCCTGTGATTTAGTCATTTGATATTCAGTTAAGTGTTCGCAGAACGCAGCCTGTCAAAACGTTTTAAATATTTGTATAATACTGTAGAAATAGTGTCGTGCATATGCTATCAGACAGTAGGAGCTTAATGAGTATTCTTAACAGCCTGAGCTACACTGGGATAGGGAAAGAGGTGCACAGTACAAGGGCTGATGCCTCAAGGGAGTTTGTTCTTCAGGTACAAGGTCTTTACCAAGCCCCACTGGGAGAAGCTTGTCTGGATTGTTTGAACTGTAGGAATTCCTAAGTACAAATTGATTCATTCATGAGTACTGAAATACACCAATCACAGATTTTTGGCAATTCTGGTATCTAGGTGACTGCTCTAGGTACAGTGGAAACCTTGAAAAGCTCAGGATCTGTTCTGGACTAGACATTCCTTGGTGGAAGGCTGCAAAACATGACCATATGCATCTCTGTTCTCCTAGGCACAATGTTCTCTTAGGCACGTGGAAGGCCTTTGGGTATGCTGCTGGCCACCTAAGCCTAGGGTCCTACTGGAAAACTAAACCACAGCATATGATTGGGGCTTCCAGAGATGAGTATTTTAGATTAGTTGTCATGGGTGAGGTAGACACAGGAACACACCTGTCCATGGCATATAATGTAAAATGTATTTATAAGTAGAATGGGATCTCTGTGCAAGGATGTTCTCCATGAAGGGCTATTCGTTTTGCTCTTTATTGCTTTCTAACAGAGCTGTTTGGTATAAGGCACCAATGGCTTCTTGGTGTCTTATAACCTTACCCCAGGCCAGTCTCTTCTACTTTCTCCATAGCTAAAGCCATCTGGCTATTATTGTCTGGGTTATTATTGCCTGCTGGCTCCTGCTCCAAATGTGTTACCTGGGCACAACGTTGTTAAGAGTTCATCTGTGCTTCTTTGTTTCTTTTCTGTCCATACCTCATCATTAGACCAGTTCAGGTACAGGCCAGAGCTTTTGCATAAGACCATACATAACAATTATCTGTGCTTGGCTTGTTTTTGTAGCACATACTACAGTGATGTAAAAGTTCAGGCTGGGCACTGGGCAAACACAGTCAAGGTCTCATGCACGTCCATGGTGACGCGTGGAAACAAACCTTACAACTCAAGAAGAGTTATAAAGCAGGTATGTTTATTACAGCGCCAGGTGCAAGGGGGATTTCTCCCTTGCACCCCTCCTTACAAAACAAGCGATTATTTATAATACAAATCATACATGTGCAAGGCTATAGGGTGGACTATTATAATTAGTTCCAAGAATAGGCAGGATTATTCTAATTGTTTCCAGGAACTCATTATAATAAGTCTCCTCCTCTAGGCGCATGCGCACTGCCTCCTGGGGGTCTCCTTTGAGGGTCTCTGGGAGGAAGGCCCCGAGTCTTCTTCACAGTGAACTTTTTCTTGTACCGTTTGTTCTGCTAACTGCAGCCTCAAAGTTCCTGCTATCTCGGGCAACAGACCATAAAGTTCCCATTGGCGTGCTAAGGATACATTGTTTCTTAAAGCCGTGTAACTTCTCTATAGCTCTACAATTAACTTCTTAATTCCTGGTTCTTGCTTCAGTGGTGCTTTCACGTAGGCTTTACCTTTTGGTAACTTCCATACTTTGGGAACATACTGTGAACTCGCCAACGAGAGAGTGAGGCCTTTCATGTGTGACAGAGTTTTGTTGTATGAATATGAGGTCAGCCACCCCCTGGCTTTTGGGGCAGAGGAAGGATGTTGCCAATCTAATTAAGACATAAAAGTTAAAAAAGCAGAGGAATTACGTAAGATGAAAAAGAGATATGAGGTACTTCCATTTGCTTTGTGACTGAGACGTGTTCTGTGCTGCTGAACCCACAGGCATGGCACATGACACCTCCTGCCCCAGGGACATCTCAGGAGCATTTCCTCTGATTAAACATACATGCTGGTGGGCTGTCACCATCTTCTCACACTTCCTTCTTTAGGACTGCTTTTAAGTAGTTCCGGCTCTGTGCTATTGTATTGCTGATGGCTGCCTGTAGCCAGCTTCTGCAAATTTCCATTTATGATTGCAGAAAGGGTATGATCAAGCTGGTTTTGTCTGGGAATTACAGGGCAGAGGAGAGTTAAAGCTAAATTAGACTGTAAAGACACATATGAGTCATTTTTCTGCTGCCTTGCTGAAAAATAAAAAAGCCCCAAACCAAAACCAAAACTAAAACTGCTCTCCATGTATTTAGAGTATAGCATTTTATTTTTCCTTTTGATTATATAGTCTCTTTCTCATATTCCAATTCTCTTCTCAAACAATTGTCTTTATACTGTGGAAACCTGTTTTCTTCTATGACTTTAAGTCAGCCAAAACTGTGAATGTGCTGTAGATTCTGGAGAAATACAATTTCTATCCAACTAGTCATATAATTTATTAAAACTACATCCCTTAATCTTATATCTTAAAACAAATATGCATGCTTTATTAATTGACTGAGATAAATCAGTAGCAAAAATGTAGCTTTTGCAATTTTCCTTTAATGAGGAGAAAACAAGGACAAACAAAAACAGATTCAGAGAGCTTTATGTGGGAGATTGTAAATTGATTTTTTTTTGAGATAGGACGAGGGTTGCATTTCTGTTCACTGCTGGCTCATTTGAGTCTTTGTGCTGGTACAAGAAGAACAAGCTGCTAACAAGATGAGTTTCAGAATGTTTTGTAGTCATTCTTATGCATCCTTAGTAATGTGAGATGTCAATGAAGATTATGAAAAATTCAAGAATACAGCATTTATGGTTGATTGTGTTAAAATGAAGATGGGTATTTAAATCAATATGAAGACTTGTGATGGGCTTAATAATTGCTTATACTTCTAAATGAGAGTAAGCCCTTAGAAAGACAGGAGAGAGGGGTTTTAGAATTTATTTTTTTTCTGGAGTATATAGTTTATACTGTTTCAGATTAAATGAAAATTTTATCATTTCCTAATCTTACAGTAATGCTTTAGTTACCATTCTCTAATTAGATCCATGAATCCCTTCAGATAGAAGCAGATAAGCTTTAGTCTTCTTATAGGTAGTACAAAAAAATATGTTCATACGAACTTCTTTTCTGGAATTAGATCATTTGGTTATAATATTTTTGAAGATGTCACTTATAATGCAAGCCTACTTTTTCCTTTCAGTTATACTTAGTCAGGCAAAGCAAATTTTTCATAGATGTAGTTAAGGTTAGAGGTGTTCATTAGCAGCTGAATTTCCTACTGCTTCAGTGCTGGCAATAGGATGAGCTTTTAAAATGGGTTTTTTTCCATTCAGCATTATTCCTTTAGCTCTTTATATATAAAAATAGTCCCACAAAAATAGTACTGAAAAGGATAATTCAGCTTGTGATTGGCACACAATCTAGGAGCCAATATATCTTTCTTTTTCTCAGTCTAAAAGGTAATTCATTGTGAGGATGCCATTTTTAATACCCAGTTCTATGTAAGTGATATAATTTGGACTGCATACATTTATGTACTTAAGTATTTAAAAATGAGATTCTCAATAATTTTATTCTTTGGTATGCCATTTTAAAAAAGTGGACAAGACAACTTCTGTATACCAAAACATTATTTAAAGTTTGAAAGGAAATGTGAAGTCTTTGGACAAACGTCAAAGCTGTATTAGGATATAATGAACATGAATTCATGAAAGAGATAATACAAAACCTTCCCGATAGTATTATGGGTGATTTCTTTGCTTGAAACTAGGTTTATAATTGAGTCTATGGTTCAAATAGCTAAATTCTTGCACCGATTTCACTTGCTTGGATGGGTGATCAGAAAAATAGAGCAATTGTTGCTAGTGTCTGAAAGTTTCTACTTACAGGAAAATTTTCTAGTGTTTTCCCTAGTTTTAGAAAGACGGAGAAAGTAAGAAAACTGTTATTACTTCCTACCAACTATTCTGTTGAATTGCTTTGGTTTCTGAGAAAAAAACCCATGGAACTAGATGATCTGTAAGTTCCCTTCCAAGCCAAACCATTCTATGATTCCATGAAAAAGCAAAAAGTTGGACTTTAGCTTTTTTAATTTGTTGGTGTTGTTTTGATTTAATAGATTTTGTGATTTATTTGAAGTACTGTGATGCTTGAAGGACTTTTTTTTTTAATGATTCATCATGGGCTAAGCTAAATTGTTTTGCTGTATGAGAATTCAGGAGTGTCCCAGTGGTATAGTGAGTTATAGTCTTACATATATCAGGCAGGGTTGGAGACCAGATATTTGAAAAGAAAAGTAAATTAAAGCAGGCTGCTTTATTCTAAAATAATATTGTGTTGGAAAGAGTGGAAGTCTAGTAATTTTAGCAAAGACTTCATGGGGCTTTTTTAAAGGACTAGGAGTACATAAAATTATCTGAAAGTCTTGCTGCAGGCATTAGTTGAGGGCCATGAGACAAAACGGCATTTCCTGTTCTGCTGGGAGCTTCAAACTCCATTGCTTCGGAATGGGGTGGGGGACCTTCCTTCCTTCCTGCCTGCCTTCCTCCCTGCCTTCCCTTTCTCTCTCCTTTCTCTTCCTTTCACTCTCCTCCTCTTTCTCCCCATCTTTCTCCCACTTTTTTTCCATTTTTGTAATATAATTCCCTGTACCCCACTCCCTTATTCATGTGCTGAGAGTTAATTTTGATTCCTTATTTTGCTGCATCTTTCCTAATTTTTGTATCTAAAATACAGGAGCTTTGCTTTCAATGCCTCAGAACTGGATATCGCCACATAAAACTTTTGTTTCTTTGTTTTCTGTTTTATAACTCCAGCTACGCCATTGATTTGCTTCATAGTCTTTGTAGAATTGAATATATGGACAACTGTGAGCTGAGCAACAGATCCATTAGCTATGCATGTGATGGACTCATCAATGTAGCTGCATGTTTCTAAAGTTGCCTTTTATGGGCGCAGCAAAAACAACAAAAAAAGCACCAAACAAACAAAACCCTGTGAGATTTTAATAGAGAAGAGTGGTGAGGGAGGGTGGCCATTTAGGTCCACAGGATGTACACAAGGGCAAGGTCTCTGTGGGTTTGAAAACATCAAGAAACCTGGTCATCACCCCCTGGAAGCCCCTGCTCTCCAGGCCAGCCGCGCCCTGGTCATCTGCTGCTGCTACTGCTACCACATAGGTCTGACTTGTCCCTCCTGGGAACAAAGGAACAAAGCTGTGCCAGGTGCTTGCTTTTGGAGCAGTGCTCTGCTCCCCCCAGCGCACCCCACTATGCCACTATGCCACTATGTCGGGGGCTGGCTCAGATCAACAGGACTTCTTGCATGCTTGAAGTTAGGTCTGGGACAGAAGCACTGTGCTGAATCAGAGGCTTAGCATGCTGATTGATGTCTGTTCATCATATCTGCATTCTTCAAAGCATTGTCTGTCACTTTCAGTTTATTAATTCATTACTGTAGTCCTGTACCAGTGATCCAAATGCCCCTTATACCTTATATTTCAGTGGTGGAAGCATGTGTCTGAAGCGTGATAACATTAAGAATGGCCAGTTTGTTGGGACGTAGATGTCATAGATCAAAGCTGAGCTTTCACTGTAAATCTAGGGGAAATTAAATTTTGAATGACTTATGGCTCTGTTTTCAACTCCAAATACTCCAGCAGGATTTCAAGTTAGACTGTGCCAACATTCATGCAGTCAAATGGTTGCATAATACAAGGGCACAAATCTAATCCCTAGAAAACTGATGTGTGTGTGTTGTTTTTTATTTTTAATTCATTTAGATTTCGGAAGTTTAAGACAGAATTTTTTTTTTTTTTTTATTTATAATGAGACAATAGAAAAAGGCACGCAAATGTTTGGTTAAAAGCAATGTATGTTTTGCCAACAAAGCTTAGCAACAAGGGGAGGTAGAGTATTTCAATGGTATACTCTGATACAGAAAAAAAATTTGTTGTTTCCTTTTAAAATGAGCATTGGTAATTAATTAGAGTTGAACTAATTCAGGAATAATAAATGTAATAAAATTTAAAAAATTAATCTTGAAAGTTAATATATTGTGAAAATATCAAGTTAATAATAGTTATGAAACATATAATTACAGAAGGAACTGAGATTTGTTTGACACAACAAAGAGAGTCAGATGCGAAGGGGAAAAAAACACACAATAGACCAGGAAAAAAACCCAGAAAACTATGCAAGTGCTTTTGCGCTTAACTTTTTCTGGGAGAGGCTATTGTAGTATGTAGGATATGAAGGTGGATAGGCAGCCTCATGACTGTAAACCAGTTTTTATTGATGCTAAGGTGATAAATTTGAAATCTTAATTCTGATGTCCATATTGCTCCTTTGGTTAGTGCTGGATGAATTATTTTGTGTGGTGAGTCTTTTTCTGTCTCTGATAATGAAGTCTTTTCTTTTTCTCAGAAGGTTCTTTTATGATATGCTGAAGAGTGGGTGTTCCATCAGGGCAATGTTTTCTTATGAAAGAAAAAGTGATCAGCACTTTTCTTATCAATAATGACAGCCTCGATACAGAACTATGTGTCAGGTACAATCCAGAGATCCATGGCTCTGGGAAGAATGAATGACAGTTGACTTTAGGTTTTAAGACTGGCTAGACAGTTCTCTGTACTTCATCTGAGAGAGCTGTATACAGCCAGAAAGAGCAGCAGCGATGACATGAACTGATGTGAAGCCTAATTAAAGCAACTGCTGTCAACAATTTCACTCCACCAGGACATTTTCTCTTTACTTCTCTTGAACTTACAGGTCTCACTTGAGTGAAGCTAACCATTAGGCTACATAAAGAAAAAAAGACAGGTCATTGTCATAAGAGTCTCTCTCCTGAGGGGAACACAAGGCCCCGTATGCAGACTGGACCCACTTCTTAGGGAAGTCTGCTGCCTCCCTGGGGCCCAGTTTAAAGATGCGAGGAGAAAGCTTCTTACCCTGGTATAGCCCTCAGATTACTATCTGAAGTTGCAACAAGAAGTCCAAGGGCAATCAAGTGAGACTTCAGGGCCTTGGGATGACTGGTTGAGGGATGAGGACCACAAGTTCTCTTCTATCCTTGAAGTTGCAGGGACTGATGAGGGAAGAAACAGGAAGAGCAAGCAGATCAATACCTGGCTCTCAGACTGGTGTCACCAGCAGAATTTTGGGTTTTTTGATTATGGATCATTTTACATGACACCAGGCCTGCTGATAACAGGCAGGGTACACCTGCCTCAAAGGGGAAAAAGGATTTTGCACAGGAGTTAGCAGAGCTCATTGTAATAGCTTTAAACTAGATTTGAAGAGGGAAAGGGATAAAACCAGGCTTGCTGCAGATAAGTGTGGGGGCAGCACGCCAGTGTTTGAGGGGCAGTGTGCTAGTGAGATCCTTCAGCCTGCTCCACAATGTGCTGAGTACACTGGAGCACATGAAATGTCCCTCTACTAATGCAAGCAGCACCCTAGCCATCTCAGTGGAGGTAGTGGGTGGAGATCCACGTGACAGAAAAGATGCAACAGGTTGTTAGAAATCACAGAAGTGCCTGAGAACAGTCACATAGGAATTAGGGCTTCTCCCCACGAAAAGGTGGCAGGATCAATAGCCCAACTAAAGTGGATCTACACCAATGCACGCAGCATGGGCAACAAACAAGAGGAGCTGGAAGCCATGGTGCAGCAGGAAAACTATGATATAGTTGCCATCACAGAAACATAGTGGGATGACTCACACAACTGGAGTGCTGCAATGAAGGGCTATGAACTTTTGAGATGGGATAGGCAAAGAAAGGAGAAGCGGTGGGGTAGCCCTGTATGTTAGGGATTGTTTTAACTGGCTAGAGCTGGTGATGATAGGGTCAAGTGTTTATGGGTAAGAATCAGGGGGAAGGCCAACAAGCTAGACATCATGGTGGGAGTCTGTTACAGCCCACCCAACCAGGAGGAAGAGGCATACAAAATGTTCTCTAAGCAGCTGGGAGAAGTTTCACAATCACTAGCCCTTGTTCTAGTGGTGGAATTCAGCTCACCAGATGTCTGCTGGAAATACAATACAGCGGAGAGGAAAAAGTCCAGGAGGTTCCTGGAGTGTGTCAAAGATACCTTGGTTGGTGAGTGAGCCAACTGAGAAGTTGAATCCCAGTCAACTTCCAGTCTTTGGCTTGTTGAGGAGCCTGGTTGACAGAGTCCCTTGGGAGGCAGTTCTGAAGGGCAGAGGAGTCCAGGAAAGCTGGATGTCTTCAAAAAGGAAGTCTTAAAGGTGCAGGAGCAGGCTGACCCGGTGTGCAGAAAGTTGAGCCAGCAGGGAAGAAAGGCCTGGCTGAACTGAGAGCTTTGGTGAGAATTCAGAAAAAAGAGTCTATGAACTTTGGAAGAAGGGGCAGGCAGCTCAGGAGGACTACAAAGATGTGATGTTATGCAGGGAGAAAATTAGAAGGGCAAAAGCCCAACTAGAACTTAATTTGGCTACTGCAGTAAAAGACAATAAAAAATGTTTCTAAAGATAAATGCACAACAAAAGGAGGACTAAGGACAATCTCCATCCTTTATTGGATGTGGAGGAAAACATAGTGACAAGGGATGAGGAAAAGGCTGAGGTACTTAATGCCTTCTTTGACTCAGCCTTTAATAGCAAGGCCAGTTGTTCTCTGGATACTCAGCCCCCTGAGCTGGGATTGGAAGCAGAATGAAGCCCTCATAATCCAAGGGGAAATGGTTAATGACCTGCTACACCACTTAGACACACAAGGTTCTATGGGGCTGGATGAGATCCACCCAAGGGTACTGAGGGAGCTGGCAGAAGTGCTCACTAAGCTGCTTTCCATCCTTTATCAGCAGTCCTGGCTAACCGGGAAGGTCTCAGTTGACTGGAGGATAACAAATGTGATGCCCATCTACAAGAAATGCCGCAATGAGGATCTGGGGAATTACAGGCCTGTCAGTCAGACCTACGTGCCAGGGAAGGTTATGGAGCAGATCATCCTGAGTGTTATCACACAACAGGTACAGGACAAGTAGGCAATCTGACCCAGTCAGCATGGGTTTATGAAAGGCAGGTCCTGCTTGACAAACCTGATCTCCTTCTATGACAAGGTGACCCGCTTGGTGGATGAGGGAAAGGCTGTGGATGTTGTTTACCTGGACTTTAGTAAAGCCTCTGACACCATTTCCCATAGCAGTCTTCTGGAGAAATTGGCTGCTCTTGGCTTGGATGGGAGTACTGTTGCCTGGGTTAGAAACTGTCTGGATGGCTGGACCCAAAGAGTTGTGGTGAATGGAGTTAAATCCAGTTGGCAGCTGGTCACAAGCAGTGACCACCACAAGTGGTTTTCCCCAGGGCTCAGTATTTGGAACAGTTCTCTTTAATATCTTTATGAGTGATCTGGACAAGGGGATTGAGTGCACCCTCAGTAAGTTTGCAGAGGACACCAAGGTGGGCGAGAGTGTTGATCTGCTGGAGGGTAGGATAGCTCTACAGAGAGATCTGGACAGGCTGAATCAATGGGCCGAGGCCAATAGTATGAGGTTCAACAAAGCCAAATGCCAGGTCCTGCACTTGGGTCACAACAACCCCATGCAGTGCTACAGGCTTGGGGAAGAGTGGCTGGAAAGCTGCCTGGCAGAAAAGGATCTAGGGGTGTTTGGTTGACAGCTGGCTGGTTATCAGCTATCAGAGTGCCCAGGTGGCCAAGAAGGCAAATCCAATAGCACCCAGGCTTGTATCAGAAATACTGTGGCCAGAAGAACTAGGGAAGTTCTTGGCAGTGGTGAGGCCACACCTGAAGTACTGTGTTCAGTTTTGAGCCCTTCAATACAAGAAAGACATTGAGATGCTGGAATGTGTCCAAAGAAGAGCACCAAAGCTGGTGACGGGTCTAGAAAGCAAGTTTTATGAGAAGCGGCTGAGGGAACTGGGGTTATTTAGCCTGGAGAAAAGAAGGCTGAGGGGAGGCCTCATCGCTCTCTTACAATTGCCTGAAAGGAGGTTGTAGGGAGCTAGGTGTCGGTCTCTTTTCCCAAGTAACAAGTGGTAGAAAGAGGAAAATAGTCTCAAGTTGCACCAGGGAAGGTTTAGATTGGACATTAGGAAAAATTCCTTCACCAAAAGGGTTGTGAAGCATTGGAACAGGGTGCCCAGGGAAGTGGTGGAATCACCATCCCTGGAGGTATATAAAAGACATGTAGATGTGACACTTCAGGACACGGTTTAGTGGTATACTTGGCAGTGCTAGGTTTACTGTTGGACTTGATGATTTTAAAGCTCCTTTCCGACCTAAATGATTCTATGGTTCTATGATTCTGTGTGTTAGGTGTATCATCAAATACATACTCAGTCTTCAAAATGAGGTTTAGATTGTGGTTTTCCTCAACTTCAAAGCATTAAAAAATAAGTTACCCCATATATGTGAATCAGAGCAGTTACAGTGCAGCAGATCCAGGCTTCTTTGAAGTCCTCCAAGTGTGCCCCCATTCCCTACTCCTCCAAAATCCAACGAGATTGATGGAAACTTATTTTATTTCAAGAGCTGTATGTACATTTTTGAATCATCTTGTAGAAGAGGTGAATCAAGTTGTGTGTAAACTGATTCCCTTCTCAGTCACTAAAATGTTCAGTCTTATATTTGGGGTTTTTTTTCTATTGTTTATTTCATTTATCAGCAAAGGGAGTGTGTTGAGAGAACATCAGAAGCTGCTAGTACTCCTTTTCAAAAAAATAAAAATTGAAATGGGCATGATTCTGGCGATTACAACTAAGTAAGCAAAAAATCTTGGAAGATGATTCTTTTCATTTCAATGGTATTTTTATGGGATCTTGTGATATAAACACAGATTCACAAAAATTTTAAATAGATATTTAAATTGTTTGCGTATTCTTTCTAATCTGAGCTCAGTGTCCACCACACAGCCAGGGTCCAAAGTGTAGAAGATGGGAGATGCCTAGCACTGTGATTAAAAACACTGGAAATGTAATGCAGACTAAATTAAGTACTGCACATTTTTAGACATAATTTAATAAGCTCTGTCTCTGAAGGTGAAAGGAGTAAACGACCATGAACATACAAAAAAAAAAAATACATAGGTCCAGGCTCAGATACTCAGCAGCTTTCTGTTCTCATCCCTTTTCAGTGTTTCATTTTTGTTGTATTTGCTTTGGAGGGAGATTTCAGGTCTTAAAGGAGGTGTGCAGCTCAAAAAGGGTAAGAGTTTTATGCACTGAATTAGCTTTTTGCTGCATATTTAATTAACTAGAAATTAGCAACATACTGTGATTTGATGATATCAGAAGTGGACTACTAGAGTTTTATCTTTAGTGTCTTAATACGACAACTGTGCCATACATGCATATGTACCTTCATTTGACATTGCTGTTAAAAGAGAGTATTTGTTAGAACAGATCTTAAATCCTTTTGTGAGCATGAGAGGAAACAGTGAAAACTGAGCTGTTGACGTACACCGGTTATGTAGGCAAACAGTTATGTTTTTGTGTAATGCTGGGTGTAGTTTTATAGCCTACAGCCCCAATTGTTTTTCTTAGCAATTGTTTAACCTTCAAAATTTATCTAAAAATCTCTGGAAAAGCATATAGACCACTTCCTATCTACTTCTGGTGTTAGCACTCTCATTCACATATATATTTTAATGTCCTTACCACTTACATACTCTACAAAAACTAAATCATAGCATAACTTTTTTTTTTCAACCAATGGATTCTGAGTTGTTTACACTTTATGCTTACCTCTGCTTCTTGCTAGTTTTTCTCTACATTATCATACATAATGAGAAGTCCTATATATTTACTAAGGCTATAAAGCAAAGAAATAGTATCCCCTGTATGGACAAACATTTCCAAAAGATGTTGTCATTGTTTACCCAGAGGTCCCTCAGACATGAGCAGTGTTGATTTTGTTGTCATTATGGTTTGCTCTTTATCGCCTTTTCTCCTGTATCTTCTTTTGCCTGTTGCCTCACATATGACTATCAGCATGTCTGTCACGTCAGGTTCACATTGGTTGTGTGATGGCATCACATAGTTGTAATTACATCATGTCATATTGTGTAATTTCTGTGCATCCAGTCATATAAGTGTATACATCATCTGTATGTCCATCATGGAGGAACAGGGCAACGTGATTTGTGGTCTTATGAAGTTGGTATTCTGGTCAAGTAAAAGTCAGGAAATATTTCCTTGAATATTAGCATAAGAGGCTGTGTGGCTTCCTGAGCCATGTGAAGGTCTGTTCATGAGGAATTTTCCAGGTGTGATCCCCAGATGGATGCTGGGGAAAATATTAGAAGACATGAAAAAAAATGGCTGAAAGAATAATCCAGCTTATGACTGTACAGTTCAGTAGTGTATATTAAAGAAATCATACTCCTTGAAATGAAATTTTAACCACCTTATTTCATCCATGTGTAGTTAAATCCAGAGCAGCTTCTTTTTGTTTTAATGCCACCTTCCTATCAATGTGCATTCACAAACATTTTCAGGCATAGTCTAGCTAGTCATAAATCATCTGATTTATGATCTGTAACTTTATGGACTGATACAAAACTAGGTCACTTTTCAATATGTATAGTATTGTGTGCAAAACTGAAAGAATAGAGCTTAAGAGAGATGCAGCATTATGATACTGACTGCTCAAAAAACACAAAGTTGATCCTTACCACAGAGAAATGACACAAAAAAGGAACATGTGGAAATCTGTCTGCTCCGTCTGCATCTGACTTTGGGCTGGTAGCTCTAACTAGAAATTTAAAACAGAAGGAAAAGTAGAAACTACTTATGATCAGTTCTTTGAATTAGCGTCATTGCTGCATCTCAATACAGTAAAGGTAGCTTGAAACATTAATGGCCTGAGCTTTTCTGAGGTAGAAAAGCACTCTTGCCTGAAGTTGCTTTTAAGTGGCTTTGTGTCAGTGTGACGTGACCAAATCTACTGCAGAACTTGAAAATTGCTATGTTTAGTCCTGTCCTCAAATATATGACTTCAAGGTGCAAGGGGTTGGAAAGGATTAATGCCAATTTAAATGAATCCATAAATGTACGGAAGAGATACAAATGAATAAGACATTTTGAGACACTATCTAGACTTCTTAAATGCATGTGCCAGAGTGCTCTGCTTGGATTTCAAAAACATTCCTATCACTGGTTCCTTGCTTGTTCCTACAGGCTGTTTTGCACGTAATCATATTATGTGCACCTGGACATGACATTTGTTATATTTTTCTCAGAAAGTGAAAATGCTAGCTAGGAAACCAGCAAACAGAACCAGAACACTACCAACAACCCCAGACAAAATACTTGCAACAAAATTGTGCACTCAGTTCAGCATTGGAAACCATAAAACCCTAGCATTTAGTATACAAACATGAGTAAATACAAGCCTATCTGGAAAAAGATGGAAGCACTGTAATAGGCAAGGGGTAGTGGTGTTTAGAGGCTGGAAAAAGGATACTCTTTGACAAGAGAAAAATTCTGCTGAGCTGCAACTCGTATAATATTACAGATAAAAAGGAATAGATTATCTGCATAGGAAAAACACTTAGGAATTTCAGATTAGGCGTTTCTATATCAGAAAGCATGAAATAGTTACCAAGCAGGCAACAAGAGAGTAAGACGGTAAAATTCATCATATAAGGTGGTAATTTTACCCATATTATTAAAGTTTCTGAACTACATGTGTAAGTTAATAAACTGGAGAAAGAGTGACAGCTTGTAATAATGTCTTAGTAAAAGACCTGGTATTGGCAGGAGACTGATTTTATTATGTTTTAGGAGATGTGAAATACTTCAGAGTTCAGAGTCAAAGCAAGACTCCAGCCCTACCAACAATTCATGTAACTAGGGCATTCTACTTTCCCTGGAGAAAAGTGAAATTCCATTATTAAGATTTTTTAAGAATGAGCAGATGACATGTAGTAAGTCGATATTTTTAAACTGTTCTAAAAAAAATCCTGACAAACAAAATCAACCACTAAATCACCTGTACCTCCAAAACAAAATTATGATGGAATTCTTCCCACCTATATAGACCCAAATAATTAAAGAAACAGGAAAAAAGGAAAATTTTTTTTCTACTAAAAAAAAAAAAAGAAATTCTAGGAGAAATGCTTTGTCAATGCTTTTATTATTAAAAAACTGCTCAGATTACTTTTTGGGTTGCCTTTGGCATCTAGGATGGCTTCAGGGAAAATACACTTTTTTGAGACAATAGAGAACATAACAGACATTTAATCTGAGGGGAAGAAACAAATGCAGCAAGATGACCAGACGTTCTGAACAGCACTGGGAAGAGCTAAAAATTCCATTAAACACAAGCAGGGAAAATATGGAAAATAGTAAATAGGGAAATAATAAGTAGGAAAAGTAGAGAAAAAAGTAATAAGAAAATAGTAAATAAACCGAGATGTACAAATACATCTCAAGATACTTAAGTCCATCTCTGGAATACCAATTTTAGCAATATATGGGTACAAGACATCTATGGATTGGTAAACACAGGGGAATAAATATTTTTTGTATTATTCTGGAAGATACATGGGACATAAAATGTAACTTTTAGTAAGGATTTTTAGAGACATTAAGTCTGTTTTTATAGGAAGCAAACATGCAGTTTGTCTGCTGATTCTTCCAAGCAGGATATCAGCACAGATATACAGGGGACAGAGTGTATCCTCAGCAAGTTCGCTGATAATACTAACTGGGAGGGCTGGCTGACAATCCAGAGGGCTGTGCCACCATCCAGCGTGACCTGAACAGGCTGGAGAGCTGGGCAGAGGAGAACCTAATGAGGTTCAACAAGGGGAAATGTAGGGTCCTGCACCTGGGGAGGAAGAACCCCAGGCACCAATATCAGCTAGGGGTGGATTTTCTGGGTAGTACCACTGAGGAAAAGGATTTGGGAGCCCTGATGGATGCCAGGACATCTCTGGACATGAGCCAGCAATGTGCCCTTGTTGCCAAGAGGGCCAATGGAATCCTGGACTGCATAGGGAGAAGTGTGGCCAGCAGGTCAAGGGAGATCATTCTCCCCCTCTACTCTGCACTTGTGAGGCCACAACTGGAATACTGTGTCCAGTTCTGGCCTCCCCAGTTCAAGAGGGACAGGGAACTACTGGAGAGAGTCCAACGTAGGGCAACTAAGATGATTAAGGGATT
>KZ505680.1:959794-1002565 GCA_002844005.1 Limosa lapponica baueri | reverse complement strand
TAAAGGGTGGGTTGAAGGATGATGGAGCCGGACTCTTTTCAGTGGTTTCCAGCGATAGGACGAGGGGCAACGGGCAGAAGCTGGAACATAGGAAGTTCCACTCAAACATGAGGAAAAACTTCTTTACAGTGAGGGTGACGGAGCACTGGAACGGGCTACCCAGGGAGGTCATGGAGTCCCCTTCTCTGGAGATTTTCAAGAGCCACCTGGATGCAGTCCTGAGGAATGTGCTCTAGGCAATCCTGCTTTAGCAGGGGAGTTGGACTAGATGATCTCTAGAGGTCCCTTCCAACTCTGTCAAATCCATGAATCTGTGAATATTGTGTCTGGTATTTTGCACTAATAACATCAAAGAGAAGCCTTTGCTTTGGAAATTAAAATATCAACAAAAGCTGAAAAAAAAACATTTTCAAAATGAGAAAGGAATTTCAGCCACAATCCATGAGAATGTATAAATATGTATTTTTATAAAAGGATATTAAAGATCGCTGAAGCTGAATGATATTGATCTTTCCACTAGTAGCTTGGTGAAAAGATCTTTAGGGGTATGAGATTTTGCACAAATTGTAGAGACCACTCTTTTCAACATTTTAGATCACAGAATCACATGGGGCTGGAAGGGACCTCTGGAGATCACCTAGTCCAACCCCCCTGCCAACGCAGGTCCACCTAGAGCAGATTGCACAGGAAGTTGTCCAGGCAGGTTTTGAATGTCTACAGAGGAGAAGAGTCCACCACCTCCCTGGGCAACCTATTCCAGTGCTCTGTCACCCTCACCGTAAAGAAGTTTTTCCTCATGTTTGAGTGGAACTTCTTATGTTCAAGTTTGTACCCATTTCCTCTTGTCCTGTCAATTTGCTCTTGTCCTGAGAGATGTTGGAGCAAAGACGAGAGCTTGCTTATAGACCTGTCATTCAGTACAGTGCAGTCCAGCAGCAACTGAGCATGAGACACTGCAGGTTGTAGTTAAGTCATTAGAGCCTGGGACTTTATATATATTCCCTTTCAAAGTTACCCCATTTGTCACTGTTACTACAAACTAGGGTTTCAAACAAAGACAGTTGACTCGTGACTGTGTCACTGCAGAAAAACATATGTTCGTAACAGTGCATAAAGGTTATTTGAATTACAGGAAAAAAAAAAGACCTGTTTTATGAACCTGAGGTGCACAAGGAAATAGAATAAGCTGTGAAAGCCCAGTGCATAGGCCAACAGTGTGAGCTATAGATTGCAGAGAGCCTAAACTGGTTGTTAGTAAACCAAATAATACCTCTGACTCACTTTGTAACACTCCTCACTTTCAAAGGAACACTCCTCACTTTCAAAGGAACAGTGACCATCTTAAATTTGTGAAAAATCACTTTCATTCAGAGTACAAAAGAATCACTCTGAAATGAGATCTCATAAAAGACAAGATACAGTTTTTTGCTTTATCCCACGAGCAGAGAATCACAGAGGTGTAAAAAGAAATCCAGCAACCTGCAAGGAAGGAGTCATGCGTAGTTTTAAGCTGCTGTCCTGTGCTGTCATATACTGAATTAGCAAAGTGACAGATTGCCAATAAAACTGAAATAATCACATTCTAGGACAGCATAAGCAATATGAGGAAAGATGTAATCCATTTGTTGGGCTGTGTCTTCTGCTAGTAATGGAGAGTGTGTAGCTATCTGACTCCAAATTTAAAAAAAAAAAAAAGGCTAGCTAGCTACATTTTATGATAATATGACCTTATTTTAGCATCTGTGCTGGGCATGCCCAATTAGCTAAGAATACATTATACAAACCTGAGTCCTTTGAAAGGCTGATGGAAAGCAAACAAGAAAAGTCATGCTCAAAATGTAGGATTTTAATCACCACCTTCTTCATCTGAAAAAAAAAAAATTACTCTCACACTCATATATTGCTATGATTTTTTCCACTTAGTAATATGGGAATTAAAAAATTATTTTGACGCTTAGGTTTGAAAGTGAAAGATCCAGGTCTGCTTATCATTGCAGAGGTAAATCCAGGTTGAGTCATGGGAAGAAGTGGACAGTGGCTTAGAAAAAGACATTGAAAATCAGTCACCTGAGAATGACTAATTACTACCACATTTGATCTTAATAATAATAATAATGAGCTGCATAGGTGTATAACAATGAAATATTTTTCAGGTGTTTTTGTTAATATATAGGAAAAAAGATATAAAACCAGTAGTGTTTATTGATTGTATGTCACAATGAAATATATCAGTAGCTCACCAAGGGAAGAGAGAGGATGAAATTTCTGAGTGAAAAGTTGTTAACTGGTCAGTCAAGCACAGGATATAAAACACACATATCTAAGGAAGCAGACAAGTACTTCTTTTATTCAAAAAGCACAGTCAGCTTATTTCCTGTGCAGGTAGCAAGATAGTAATTTTCCAGGAGAAAGGCTGAATCTGCCCGTGTGCTTTGGGAGACTTGATGGGGGAGCATGGCTATAGGAATGTAACATTTCACAAAAATGTAATGATTTTTGATAGAGGTGGTAAAGCAGAGGTTCTCTCCAAGTTTGTTGTCTGGGGTATAAAGTAAGGAAAAGATTGTGAATGCCTTACTGCCATCTTTCCTGCGAGAGCATAGCAGCTATAGCTGGTTTTGAGAGGGGGGAAAGAACATTCTGGTTTAACCTTAGCTCAATAGACCAAAAGTCTCTCTTTTGAACACATTTATAAGTAGTAGAGATTTAAGAAAGGGGAAAATAAAATGAGTTATTTTGAAAGCTGGGCGAAGTATGCATTTTACTTTAACATAGATTCTGTTAAAGTGATTTTTAAATGTGTTGGTAACTGCTTGCCACTAAGGTATTATGAACATAAGGGTAGGACGAACCTAAACCTTATCTCTCCATCACAGTGTCTGGGACATCTAGAAGATAATAGAGCAAGTCCCCATTTCACCTGCATAGATCAGGCACTGTAAAGACCAGAAGAACCAGAAAGATTTCCAGTTACTACTCATGATAGCCTGCAACACACTGTAGATAACGCACTACTGGGATGCATGTGTGAATTCTGAGGATTCTCAGGGGGCATGTCATTTTTACAAAGTGAATAGGATTTGTGTCTATTCTCCTATGAACTAAATCATGATTTATCCACACACATATAATATTATGGGTTTGGTTTTGTTTCATTTGTTCTAGAAAACTAAATTAGGGATAGTGAAAATGCAAGTACTTAAGCAGAAGTCATTTTTGGAGACTTGCATCACCTGGGTAAGAAGAGGCTGAATGATCTGGTAATATTAGACAGTCTCTCTCGTAGGCAGTGAGGTTTTAGCATAAGTATATGAACTGCAGTGGTCCCCATGGAGTATGATGCAACTAGGTATAAGAGAGTGAGTGGTAGGCCATATAAATTTCCATAGTCAGTGTAGGTCCTTATCTGAATTGTGCAAATTGCATATATTTAAAAAATCATCCTTATTTTAATAACAGTGTAGATATTACAAGATAACAGTTCCTTAAAAACAGCACTTAAATTGGTATAATACTTCTTCTGTTTGCCAAAACCAATCAGTGAGTTGATTTAATCAATGTGTCAGTAATGTTTATAGCAATAACTATCTTAAGGGGAAGAGAAATATGCTGTATAAGACATTGCTTGAGTACACTGTTTTGTGACAGTTTCAATTTTTTAGTCCCCTAACATGTGCCATACAAAGAGCTTCATTAACTCATTTTTGTTTCTTCTTGATCGGCTGTCAAAAGCAGACATTTGTATCTCATTGAAGGCCACTTATGATTCTTCTAGGATGAAATGGGCTTTAAATACACTAGTTGTGAGATGAATTGTGAAGTATAATGTAGCATTTTACATAATTCTATTTTACAAATCAAACACCACCATCATACCAAGATACTAGCGAGCGGAAACCTTGACAAATAAACATTTATCATCTCATGTGAAATCATTAACACTCAATTTGGGAGATTGGTTTGGACAATTAGACGTATCTTTCTATGAATATGTGGAAGTTTTCTCATCTTCTGCAAGCCCAGTGCAGGTTTTGAGAATGAGAAACACCTGAAGAGCTGGTTTTCTCTTTGAGAGTTCCAGGAGGTAGTTTGTGCAACAGCGTCTTGAGCTAAGGGTCAGGAGAGTTGAAATCAAATTCTGCCCCTTTGCTCTTGATCCCGTCTAAGCCTTTGAGCTCTGACATGAGCACAACAGTTACTCTCTGTGAAGATTAATACAATCACCGCTTTGGTTACATGCACAATTTAAAACTGAAAGGGTAGACAGAGATGTGGATTGACTAAATTTTAAAAAATATTTCTGTTTGTGATTTAGTTTGTGACTAAATACTCTTTGATTGCTTAAAGAGAGAAACTGAGTTTGCATTACAGAAAGAAAAATAGAAATATCACAGGGTTTGGAATGTGAATGACATAATGCATTCCTGCTCACCAGTGGACTTTAGTTCCTATGTGATTTTATTGTCAATTTACTTTACCTGCTTCAGCGAAATTGAGATTCCCTGAATCCATTTGTTTTTCTTCAAGGATGTTTGATGAAGAAAGATGTAAAATAACGGATGAGATATTTGCTACTTTTAAAATTTAGTGGAATTTTAGGCTTGCAAAAGCTAAAAAATCCCATGTAAATTTTTCAGAGTCCTACTAAGGTCTTTTGTAATACGTTAGCACCTCTATGAGAAAATGAATCCATAGTGTCTATAAATGAACCAGGTTAATAAATCACATTTTAGGTAACGCCTTGTTTCCATTTTTCTGGTGCTGGTGTGATACAAGCAGATTTCATTGTTGGGACTATAAAAACATTTTTATTTCTGTACTTTACTAAAGGAGAATGAAATCTTTTTGCTCCATGGATTGGCGTAAAGGAGAATATGATGAAGGATGGTGGTTTCTTAAGCAGGAAGCTGGAGTGGGAACAAACAGAAAGTGGAAGGGAAACAGCCACTTTCACTCATTAGGTTAAAAAGGTCAAGTAAGGCCTTCAATAAGGAGAGCTTATTGGGTAACAGAAGCACGGCAAAAACTAGATGATGTTTCATCTGAAGGTTTTTTTTGGTCTTTCTGAGATCTTCAGGTGTGAACTTATGTGAGAGATTTACTTTGATGCGGACCAACCATTTGTTCGTTCTTTTAGCTGTATATACTTTCTAGTGATTATCATGTTATCAGTAGTTAAAATATGCAGAGATTAAGATCAGCTTAAGCATCTTAAATGTGTTGATAGTTTGTGAATTGAATAAGAAATAACCAATTTTTGATCAATGTGTAGAAATCAAATTCAAGACAATGCTGTACTATCATGAATAAGTAATATTAAAAAATATAACCAATTCAGCATGAAAATAACAGTGCATTTCAGCAAGCTTCTGTGGGATACAAAAGAGTAGCATATATTAAACAAAAGCACCAAATTACACACAGTGCTATTAAAATGCAATTGTTATAAACAGAGGTTTTATAGAGGATAGTCATCCACTCTCTGCAGGGGGGAGAAGAGTTCAATAGTATTCATGACATAATGCACCTGAATAATCAAATTTCTTATTCTTTTCTATGCAGAATAACTTCCCTTTGAACACAATACACAATTTAGAGTAGCCACAAATTATAACTCAACAAATAAATCACTGTGCATTTTCTATAGATTGCAATCAGCCTAGAAAATTGAAAGGAAGTATAGCTTTTCTTTTTCTTTTAATTTTTCTTCTTCTCCCCTGGATGGCTTTTCTTCACCAAAAAACTCATTAGTTGTGCTCTCATGGAGCTTCTAAGCTATTAAAGAAACTGGTGGTGTTTAGGATGCTTTTTCTTTTTTTTTTTTTTTAATTAAATATGAGTATTTCAAGGTTACATGCATGATAGATCATAAAACCAAATGCCCGTTCCATGCTCTGTACACGTGACTTCCCGCAATATGAAGACATCAACAAGACAATCTTAGAAGTGAAATCTCAGAAGCTGGGGAAAGCACTTTCTGTGCCATGTAGTTTTTAAGTAACGCTGTCAACTGTTAATCCAATTTTGTATTCTCAGGATGCAGTTTTTAAAAATGACATAACCTTTTAGATGTGAACCTTTTGGTTTTTTAATCTATCATTTAAAGTCAAGAAGGACCAAGTAAATGTTAAAGATACAGGGTTGGATTTAGTTCAGTTCTTCACTCTGGTATATTCTGTTGCTTGCCCTGATGGATTTTTTCAGATCACTTCTCTCTACCTTCAGTTCTCTCTCTATGAAATATAGTTGCTGTTATTCATATTCTGTGAGGATCTGTCAAGACGTTTTATTCATTAATGCTTAGAAATTCACGTGCTACACTGAAGCATTTATTAATATGTTCTATATGGGGATATATATGAACAGTCCTACTATATACAATGCTTAGTATTATTTGTATCCCTATTTAGTTTTTCAGTCTTTGAAAGATTATGAAAGCTACTTTTTCTGTAGAAAATATATTTTTTCTTTTATCTTTAAAAAGTGTGATTGCTTCATGTTCACCACCATCAAATTATGCTGTAAATAGCTGTACTGCTATATTACAAATCTCTTTCATTTGTGTTTTCTTTACATTAGTTATTAATTCCACAAAACTGTTTGTTGTTGTTTGTGGAGTTGTATGTTTGTTTGGTTGGTTTTTTCCTTCCTAAACAGGACAGAAAACATTGAAAACCAATTTTTGTTTTGTTGTAATGTGTATTTTCTTTGTTTGCCTGCATTAGTGTTACCATGCTGTGTCAGATGGTTTTTGTCCTGAGAAGTTCAGGAATAGAATTCAGAATAACAGTAGTAAGGCATCTATTAACATCATAGCTGTAAAGCTTAGAGTAGAATTTCACTCATGTCAGTATTTTCAGAAGGTGCAAAAATTCTCCTTTAGTGTATTATTATTTGTAGTGGATGCAAAAGAATAGTATGAAGGTCAAAGAATGAAGTTTTACTTGCCTTGTGATTTACAAATTTTTTTATAAGAAGAATATTTTTTACCTTTTTTTTTTCTCTTCCCATTTTTACTTGTCTTTCTCCTGGTTGACTCTGAAAAAAACCTGTTTCCAGTTTTTCAGCTTTTGAGCTGAGAAATGGGTTTGTTTAAACCATTAAACCCTGTTTAAAAGTGAGCACACACTTTTAAACAGAGAAGTGAGCAGAACTAAAAGCACCATCAGGAAAAATGGTCCATAGTGACCAAAGGAACGTCATGCTGTCTACCCAGGGCACTGCATACTCACATCCCAGCATGCTTTGTAGCTGTTCTGAATAGAAATACTGGGTGTCCTAGAATGTGTTATCTACACTGACCATGTGCAGAATAAGGAGCTGTAGGAAATTTATAGGATTTATAAGAAGCGTTCACAGAATCGCAATTGCACTACATCCTTGAAGCAGATTTGTCCCAAATCCTTGATTAAATTACTGAAATTTGCAGCACTGAGTGTGTATAATGTTTTTCAATCTTTTTAGGATAAGAATGAGAAAACTCAAGTATCAGTTTTTCAGGATATTAGGGACTTGAAGAGTTCGTTTCAGGTGAAACTGATGTATACTGATTCTTTTTTTTTTTTTCTGCAAGCTACTTTTTCTTCTTCTGAAATGCCATTTAAAATGTCTCCAAATCCTGTCATCACAAAGGCTTGTTTTGTCATTCATGTCATTGCTCTAAAATGCATTCAAGAAAAGTGGTAAATTATTTGTTGGGCTTTTTTCAGCATCATTTTCACAAATATTTCCTCTCCTCCTTTTCCTTTTTCTGGATCAACTTCAGCAAAACAAAAGGGAACCAATGAACTCACAGAGATGAATTATAAATGACTGACATGTGTTGACTTTATGATTTATGTGGATGCAAAAGAAATTAAGATTTTTCACTAGCACACAGTCCTCCCTGTGCTTTTTTTTCCTGATGTTTGCATATCCTCTCTCTTTGTTATTTATAAGAAAAATGGGGGTGAAGCTAAGGTTACAGTTTAGCCTGTGATTCTTCTTCTTTCTTTTGTTTCCCCTTTTTTTTTTGGTTGTTGTTTCAGGCCATGTGAATGCTATTCTTTTCAACTGTATGTTTCTAGAATCTTTAATAAGCCTAAACAGATTTTTGTGTCAGTTACATTGATAAAAATCTGTAACAATACCTTGCTTGTCCTTGGTGCTTGTCTAGATGTCTATCTGGTACCTGAAATCCAGAAAATCTTTTATTTTTAAGCTCAGGAGAAAATCGCTTGTCGACTCCTGCAGGCAAGTTTGCTAGATCCTAAATTCAGTTTGCTTAGTGTCTGCGTAACAATGGGTGTCAGATCTGTTGCTGTTTATTGACTTAAATGGTGTTACAAAAGGAAAAAAAAAGGGAAGAATTAAAAAGCAGCAAAACAGTAAAAAAAGCTATCATTGACTTTTAAGTAGCTAAAAATTTAGTAACAAAACAAATGCACAAATTAGTTAGTAGTTTACTGAAATATATTTCCTGAAGAAGGTGGGACTATAAGAAAATTATCTGAGATCAGAAACATTTTCTATCAGTTTGTCCCATTCCCCACATTAATTTTTCTCTGAGGTCCAAAGTCCCTGTGAACAGACAAAAAGCACATTTGCTTCCTTGAGAGGATTCTGCTTCAAGCAATGTCATAACCCACCCAGGCTCTCAAAGTGACATGCAAGACTTTCCTTACCCTTCTCTATGAAATATTTCACGATGGAGGAGAAGTGTGAGAATCACTCAGGCTCCTCTGAGTGATTTCTGCTCAGCCAACCTAATTCCATTATCCGTTAGTCATGTTTACATCAGGCTAACATCTAATAACTCATGTGGAACTCTGTAACCATTTTTAATCTTGTTCTCATCCAGGCCAGTGCTCCATAAGGCTGGCTTTCTCTGATTATTAATGGTGATGGGTAAGTGTCCTCTCAGGCTTCTGCTCACAGAATCAGAAAGAGGCACAAGGTCAGCCCTTTCAGACCAGCTCTCTGGAGTGACATATGATAATCATAGGTACCTGTCCTCCTAAGGGAAAGAGCTGGCTATCTCATATGGAGTAGCAAAATAGTACTGTAGAGCTTGTTCACACACAACCCATTAAATAGTCGAATTTTCACTTCTGAAAAAGTTGGAGATAGAGGTAGACAGGATTGTGACTCATGAAAAGTCTGCTGTCAGCTCGATGGCAGGCTCTTTATATCCAAGTGAGTCTTTTTTGTAGTAAAATGATCTTACAGAAGATTTCTGAATCCCAGTAGGCATACAGATGCCAAAGGATGCTCTCAGAATGAAGTAAAGCATGGATGACACATTGTGAAAAAATTACTTTTTAATACTTTTCTGATTCAGAGTACCAGCAGTATTACAGAGCAATCCTGATTTTCTATTAAATTGGTAAAATGTTTATGTATGAGTCCTTGAAGGCGTGAATAGGTGCTATAATTCTCATGCATGTTTATGTAGACAGCAAAAAATTATTAGTCTCAATACAGCAATGTCAAATCACAGCTTTAACTTTAAACAATATTGAATAAGAGAGACTGAAGTAGGGGGAATAACTTACTTCAGCAGTTTCTATTCAACCAGGTAAATCTGCTCTATTGTTACAATCAGAATGAATGGAGTGTAAGCAACTGCAGGGTAACTGATCATGCTTTTTATCCTAGGCAGTGCTCAAGAAGCCTGTCTTTTTCTACTGAATAGAGATGATGCACAGGTATCCTGCCAAGCTTCAGTTTGTGGAATCTTAATGCAGCCAAGAGTAGACCTTGCTAAGGAATCTGTAATGTGTGCAGCCATGAAATGCTGAACCTACTTGTAGGGATTTTACTACTTTTGTGATTTATGCATTTTTTTGTTTAAAAAAACAACAACAACAAACTATGAAACACCCCTACACCACCCCCCCCCACCATCCCCCAATTATTTGGTCATTATTTGGTCATGTAAATCTGCCAGGAAGAAAACAGAAAAAGTTTAGGATCAAAATCCTCCTTATACTCCGTGCATGTACTGTGTTCTGCAACAGTCTCTTTTATCCATTCCCATGTAAAATCTTTAAGTCTGAAACAGGAAACCAGATCCTTGTCTTAAGGTGTATCCTATTTGCAAGCAGATAATGGTTACTTGAATAAAAAGGAAAACTAAGGGATATAATTGGATCTGTGAACTTGTGGATTGTCTCTTAATGGAAGTGGAAAGCAATCTGCTATCTCAGTTAATGTTTAAAACTTGACTGCATCACCATATTGTAAAGATAAATTACAAAAGTACATAAATAGGTGTAATAGACTTTAAAATCTTTTCAGCCATTTAAGTTGATCATTTAAATACAAAATCTCTTTTCTTCCCTTTTTCTTTCAAAATTATTAATAGTTTTATTCACAAGAATATAGTTCATTATAAAATTGATATCTGGTAAATAGACATTTGGGGGCAAATTAAGAATTTATTTAACATTTTAAGAAGCCAAAGTAATTTTGTACACCTCTACAAGTACTTGAACTAAATAGTTTTGATATATGAAATTCGCAAATTATTAATTATTCTTTGAAGTTGTTGGTTAGTAGTTATGGGACTGTGACGGCATTATTTAAGCGCCTAAAGTTTTGTGAATGTCTACAGAATATAATTAAAATACAGAATAAGAATGTAGAGCCAAATTAAGATCTCCACTAAGGCTATATTAAATAACATGACTGACTTTCCTTGCATCACAAAACTGACACTGGAAACTGACACTTTTCAGCTCTTTAAAATTTTTAATTAATGTAATCACTTCTTACCTTAGTGGATAAAGAATGAAATATAGCATGATATTCCTAATTCAGACAATGGAAAAAAATAAATCATATAGGTAAAATATTTATTTTTCAAACAACCGAGGTCAAATGCAATAAAGATTAAATTCTGTTAAGCATTTTTCACTATTTTTTGGTATGGAATGAAGTGTAATCTGTTTAACTCAATTATCTTTATTGTTTCTCTTACTTAAATCAGAATCACCAGGTTTTGGGTGGCAGTGATTCTGTAAGACAGAACTCTTAAGTGGCTTAGTGGCCTTTGACTCAAAGAAAGAGCTTTCTGTTACTGTATGTAACTGTATGTAATTGGAAAAGATGAGAAAACACAAGTGACAAAAGTGGATGAAGAAAGCAAAGCCAAGCTTATGGGACCCATGAAGATTGGTTTGCTAACCTCGACAGCTAGAGCAGGTGCAGAGTCAGGTCTCCCAAGGAACTTTGTGTTGACAGCATGATGGAAATTCATGCAAATAAGTGTTTCATTGCACAACTCAGCATTTGGTACATGAAAATTATGCTGATTTTATAAAATTAAACTGTCATCTTATGGAGAGAAATATTTAGAGCTTATGTGTTGTAGTATTCAATCATGTGAATGTAAGACTTCAAAATCTTTCCCTCTAAGTCCTTGCTCTTCCTGCTGGGCTCCAGGAATGCTGTAGCCTCCTTTGCATAACGCTTTCTGCAGCTGAGGTTTTTGTGCATGAAGCTGCTGAATTTCTGGAGTCTCCAGCTCGTAAGGCCACTGCCTGTCATGGGGACATAGATTTTACGTCTTTGCTAATATGACGTGTTAAACCATCTGGACAGGCTTCCAGCTTGTATTCTATATTGAAAATTGCTTTTATAGTTTTCTGCCTTTGCTTTGTTGGATGGCATCTTGTAATCTTCTCTCTTCCTCTTTTGCTTTTACCTCCCACAACTGGTAACTCCAACTGAACTGTACTCCATTTAATTTATGATAGCAGTGACTCTAGGATATAGGGCTACTGGTGTACTTGGTTTTATTTCAATTTTTTTGCTGGTATTTTTGTTCATAAAGGTTTGCAGATTTTCTGCTATTAAAAGAGAATGGAGAAAAAAAATGTTGTTTTTTCATGTTTGTTTTTTTTCAGGAATAAAGCACGATTTACAAAGAAAAGACGAAATTTCAAACTACTAGATGAAATGAGAATGTAGACATTTTTTTAAGTTTTGAGTTTTGAGGTCAACAGATATTTTTTCATTGTTGACTATTTTAATTTCAATTTTTTTTATTTAAAAGGTATTTTACGTCTGAAAAAATCTATTTTGAAAAATTCTGAAAGGGAACAGCATTTTAAAAAATAATTCTTCATTTTGTTTCTAAAATATTTTTTCTTTAGTTTTATGTGGTTTAACTTAGTTTAACCAACAATACTATTTCTGATAGGAAGCTTTTCATGTAAATTGTCAGTCATATTTGGTTTTCAACAAACAGTTGAAGGACAGTTCAGATCTTGAAGGCCGAAAAGAGAGAGCTTTTCACCTTAAGAAGTTTCTAGTCCTAGTAGAGTGTATTTTACATTAAATCTAATTTCACTATTTTTGCTAGTGTATGAATGCTTCTTTTCTTTCTTTGCCTCTATTTTCTACAAGCTAAACAGGAAGAACTTTAAGTTACATTTGGGGATTTTCCTGGGAAGACTTGTCAGATTAACTCTTCCAGTGAGTCCCAGAATCCCACAGTATGGACATAGCCTCTCCACTCTACACTATCAATACGATGCAGTGTTGCATGGGAGGCACATTTCCCCCTGACTCCCCCAACAATCCTGATGCTAGTGATTAAATTTTATGTGCAAGAGGACTTCCATTGGGTTAATTGAGAGTCCACCACTGTTGTTAGCCTTAAGTTCTATCTGCTGTGACAGAAATCAAAGCAGTAATTCTACTGCTAAAATTTTCCTGGGAATAACCATCGTCTGTAATCCATGCTGACATGACCATAGCTCCTGATGAGTACTTGTTCAAGGCTGACATTTTTTATGGGTAAAAAGTTTCTGACTCTAGGAGGCACGTCAGCTTGTTACAGCTTTTCGGCTTTCTGGCCAGCTTCTGTTTGCAGAAACAGCACATGTGCATCTCCTGGTGTGCATCAGCAGCAGCTACCGAACACATCCATATGGCTAACAAAAGTAATATTTTCTACTGCTGCACCACTGAATGTTACATCACCACTTGGGTGTTTAAAGACAAATTTCATCTTGTTCTTGTACAATGAAGGAGGTATGTCAAGCTTGCCTTTAAAAGGTAGACTTTTTTACTTTATTTCTCATTGAAGTATTATAATAGCCTTACTAAAGCACTATCAGAAGAAAAGAGAGAAATATCACGGAAGAGTGTATGAGAAGATTGGCCATTTAAAATTGTTACTCTTCTTTTCTACTTCCTTCTTGTTTTCTTTTGAAATTTCTCATCTTTAAGTCTCAGTAAGCATCCAATTCTGCTCTTCACAGATTTAAATTTTTCTGGCCTTCTTATTTTTGCTGTACTTTTTGAGTACCACAGTAAGAATTTGATAATCAAGGACTATTTCTTCCATTAATAACTTTGAAATAATGCAAAATGTGTATTAGCATCACATTATTCTTCCTGCACTGCCCTCTATAACCTCAAGAATCTTCTGGGCTGCATTAGGATTAATTTTATTTCTTTTCTGTGTCAAAATTAAATCTATGGTTCCAGTTTTGACAAGAAAAAATTTAAAAATGAAGAATGGAATGTGAAAGTGCTACAGTAAGTGCTTTAAATTTCAAAATAAATGTTACTGGCACACAGTCAAAAGAATAGAAAGTACATGTAGGTTTTGTACGATGATTATATTCTTTGGGATAAAGCATTATTTTCAGTTTTTTTTTTTCAGTGGAACAATACACTTCATTTTCTTATTTTCACATCTAGGTGCTGAACCACTGCACTATATGGGAAGTGGAAGATCACAGAATCATAGAATGTGTTGGGTTGGAAAGGACCTTTGAAGGTCATTTAGTCCAACCCCCTGGCAGTAAGCAGGAGCATCTTTAGCTAGATGAGATTGCTCAGAGCCTCATCAAGCCTGCTCTTTAATGTCTCCAGGGATGGGGCCTTCACCACCTCTCTGGGCAACCTGTTTCAGCGTCTCACCACTCTCATTGTAAAGAACTTCTTCCTAATGTCTAATCTAAACCTACCTTGCTCTAGTTTAAAACCATTGCCCCTCATCCTGTCGCTGCATGCCCTTGCAAACAGTCCCTCCCCAGCTTTCTTATAGGCCCCCTTCAGGTTCTGGAAGGCCGCCATAAGGTCTCCCCGGAGCTTTCTCTTCTCCAGGCTGAACAACCCCAGCTCTCTCAGCCTGTTTTTGTAGGAGAGGTGCTCCAGCCTTCTGATCATCCTCATGGCCCTCCTCTGGACCCACGCCAACAGGTCGCTGTCCTTCTTAGAATCATAGAATGGTTAGAGTTGGAAGAGACCTTAAAGATCCTCTTGTTCCAACCCTCCTGCCATGGGCAGGGACACCTCCCACTAGACCAGGTTGCTCAAAACCCCATCCAGCCTGGCCTTGAACACCTCCAGGGATGGGGCATCCACAACTTCTCTGAGCAACCTGTTCTAGCGCTTCACCACCCTCACAGTAAAGAATTTCTTCCTAATATCTAATCTAAATCTCTTCTCTTCCAATTTAAAACCGTTACCCCTTGTCCTGTCATTACACTTCCTAACAAAGAGTCCCTCTCCGGCTCTCCTGTAGGCTCCCTTCAGGTATTGGTAGGCTGCTATGAGGTCTCCCTGGAGCCTTCTCTTCTTCAGGCTGAACAACCCCAGCTCTCTCAGTCTGTCTTTATAGGAGAGGTGCTCCAGCTCTCTGATCATCTTCATGGCCCTCCGCTGGACCATTCTGACAGGTCCATGTCCTTCCTGTGTTGAGGACTCCAAAGCTGGACACAGTACTCCCGGTGGGGTCTCACAAGTGCAGAGTAGAGGGGTAGAATCACCTCCCGAGACCTGCTGGCCACCCTTCTCTTGATGCAGCCCAGGATGCGGTTGGCTCTCTGGGCTGCCAGTGCACATTGCCAGCTCATGTGGTTACTTTGGGCTTCTCATCCACCAACACCCCCAAGTCCTTCTCCTCAGGGCTGTTCTCTAACCATTCTCCGCCCAACCTGTATTTGTGCCTGGGATTGCCACATCCCAGGTGCAGGACTCTGCACTTGGCCTGGTTGAACTTCATGCGGTTTGCACAAGCCCACCTCTCCAGCCTGTCCAGGTCCCTCTGGATGGCATCCCTTCCCTCCAAGGTGTCGACCATGCCACCGAGCTTGGTGTCGTTGGCAAACTTGCTGAGGGTGCACTCTATCCCACTGTCCATGTCTCCAACAAAGATGTTGAACAGCACTGGTCCCAGTACCTACCCCTGAGGAACACTACTCATCACTGGCTGGCAATTGGACATTGAACCATTGACCACAACCCTTTGAGTGTGGCCATGCAGCCAGTTCCTTATCCACCGAGTGGTCCATCCATTGAACCCATGACTTTTCAATTTTGAGACCAGGATGTCGTGCGGGACAGTGTCAAATGCTTTGCATAAGTCCAGGTAGATGATGTCTGTTGCTCTGTCCTTGTCCACCAAGTCTGTGGCAGATCTCTCTCAATCTATTGGCCACACTTCTCTTGATGCAACCCAGGATGCAATTTGCTTTCTGGCCTACAAGTGTGCATTGTTGGCTCATGTCCAGCTTTAGTACTAGATGTACTACAGTGGTTACTTTGGGGTTCTGGAGAATCCCACTGGAGAACAGCAACTCTATTGTTAAGAGTCTTTTTAGGAGTCTGTATGGTATTGTAAGGGAAAGTTGCACATTAAAAAAAGTCTGAGGAAGTCATATCAATGGTGATGTCTTTCAGAAATGCTTGCTTTTTATATAAATTTGGAAGTGGAAAGGATCTTTACGCTCCATTGGGTAAGTTAATTTATGTTAGTCTGCAATCAAGATATTTAGTGTGTTTTGTGACGATTTACCACTCTTAGGCATGCCTGTATGGAATGCACTTTTGTTTTTCTTGAGAGGCATATACACAAGTATTTGTGTGTGTATATATATATGTATTGTGTTAGTATTTATGTATAAATATACACACAGAAACAACACAAAATCAAGGAAAATTTGTTGTCCAGATATTTACAGCCTAAAGACCAAAGCAAATGTAATTGTCATGAAATCTTTGTCCCACTTAATGAGGAGATTGTATCACATGAATGATTGAGAATTATTTGATTTTTGAAATAAGATGAAGAAAATTAGAGACCTGAAGGTTTTGCCTTGATTTCCTAGGAGAATATATAAAATATATATATATATTTATCTCACTAAGAGCTGGTAGGAGAATTTGTAATATTTGGCTTTGGAATTATTTGGAAAATAAACATTTCCTTTGAGAGATGGAATATTTAATCTTTGCAGAACTAAAGGGACATTTAAGAGGTGAAACTTTTCTACCTCCCTTAGGCTGAAAGGGGCATCAACTCTGACAGTCAATTAAAAAAAGAAGTCTTAGTTTTACTGCAAATACTTGAAAAAACTCTAGCGTTCTTCAGAATCAGATTAGTCATGGGTTTGTGTCTGTTTCAAAGACCGTTCAGACAGCAAGTGCGTCAACGAAAGCTTTATTGAAGATGCTGCAATTTTTTCCAGTTCTTTCACAAGTAAACAAATCCTAAATTTTAACATGGCATATAGTCCAGCCTGCTATACAAGCTGATCATAATCAATCATGAAATATATTATGAAATATATAATGAAAAGATATATTGTACCCTATGGTAATATGTATCTAAAAACTTGTCCTGTCCAAAGTACTCTGCGCCAGCAACCTCTGAGTGAGAGCATCTTTAAGAAACAGACCTCTTTAACGCAGGTGTCTAACTATAAACTTAATGTCTTGTGTTAGCTGTTGCATTTTAATAAAGAAGACAGTCCCCTTTCCTCTCTCTTCCCTTTCTCCTCCTCTAAGTACAAGTTCTAAAATTTGCTACAGCAGATAAGAGAGGGAGATAGGGAAGGCGATTAATAAGTGAGCAGTAAAGGGGTGAGTTGATCAATGTGCTGACAAGCTGGCACTCCAGTGATGTATTTTGTACTTAATTTATGTAACTTGAGCCAGTTAGACAACTGGGATGCTGCACAGTTGCTGGCACTCATCTGTGTGTTTATGGGGCAATTAGCAATTCCCTGCACCTTTTCTGCAGGTTCACTTACATAATTGTGATGTGGTTATTTCTCAGTAGTAGTAAAATATGAAAGTCTGTGTAATCTGGCTGAAAGTATTATTTGCATAACTATTATTCAGGTTGTTTCTGAACAAGGGATGACTAGGTATGTCTTTTTCATTGGTTACCTGAGAGTCATTTTAGCCACCTCATTAAGAAAAAATCACAATAATTATTTCTGCTCTGATTGTCTGCTGCTCACAGGAGCTACTGCCCAGTCAGGCTACCAACTATTGCCCCAGATGCTAACTAGTTAAATATTTAATTATTATTAGTGATGCTTGAATACCATAATTATGGCTAACACAGGTAGCAGAGAAGTAGAGCCTTTTTTACTGAGCTGGGAAGGGCCTTCAGAAGGCATCATACTTTCTGTATTTGGAAGGACGGTAACTTGGAGGATGAATTGCTTATTCCATGCTAATGACAAACCTGAATCTTGGAACCTTGTTTTTCCTTTGTTTTCTCCTTTGGTGACAATAGATTTATTTCTGAGCTTTCCATCATTACATAAACAAGTATTGCAGAAACGTCATGATAAATACTCTCATACGTGAAAATACAAGATTTCAGTCATTCTGAGGTGGAAAATAGGACTTTCCAAACATTTAGCAAAACAGAGGGTAAAAATACAGAATAGCTCCCTTCTCCAGTCTTATCAAAACATAAGGCTCTTAAGTTAGGGCTCTCAAGTGGGTGACCTTAGTGCCAGTCCAGGTTTTGAACTGCTTACAGGGATTCTGTTTCATATATGTTTGGTAAGAGATGTGTCTGCTGGGCTCCTGTCTCTGGTTTCTTTCTTGCTTTGGTCCTCAACAGAAATTCCTTTCTGACTCTGTGGCTGAGTGAAGCTACCAGGTAAATAGGTGGAAACACATCTGAGAGTTTAGCAGATGCTGAGGTATACAGGGTTGCAGGTGATGAATCAATGAAAAATTCTCATTGATCACAGGAGTTTGTTGCATTATATTTTGTCTGCAAAACCAAAGGAGTAGTAAAGCCAATAATGGTCAACATCGTCTCAAAAGTAAAACTTTATTCGATTTCTAAGTTGTAAGGTTTGGGTTTTAATGCTCTTTAATTCCACAATCTGTATAAAAATGTGTATGTGTATCAAAAGAGGTAAAAACAAAGAATTGTTTTAGTTCTTTTTGAAGTGGAAAATAAGACTCTTCCTGGGGATAAAACCCTCCCAGGAATTTCAAAAGCTCTAACATCAGAGAAAATTTTAGCTAAAGTGAGGCAAAGTCATAAAAGCAGTTCAGCTGGAATTTCTCTAAGCGATAAGCTTTTCCTGTCTTTCATATCAATTGCGTTTAACACCTTACTAACGCACAGCAAAGCAAATACTTGATTTTATATTGAATTTAGTGTCTCCTTTATATTTGTGAATAATCTGTCATAAAATGATAGGAAATAATTTTACTGTCTCTGTTAGTGAAAGCTAAGAAGCTGAGTACATTTTTAAAGAATATTAGAGATAGAAATAAATTAATTTACAGATATATTTTATAAAGTTCATTGTGCAAACTGAGCTTTCTTTATTTACATATGAAGATTATCCAGATAACATTTGTGTCACCAAAGTTTGATTATTATGTTTATCATAAAGTATGTCCCAAACGCATTAACATTTAGAGCTTTATGCGAAAAAAAATCTTTTCATATAAATATTTTAGGTGTCATAGGTGAGCTAATCTTTTTGTTCACTATCTTCCAAATAGCATTTATTTGGTGCATTTATTATCTGTTAAGTATCCGCATGTTTATTCCTGTTAATTTGTAAGTCTTTAGAGTACAGAGCGTATCTTGTTCCTTGAAAGCATTCTCAGAATTTCACCAGGCACTTGAAGTCTATAGTGGCTCTGAAAAATCAAAATGCGTTTAATTAGAAGCAGAGAACATACACCTGTATTTTGGGCTCTCATGTTAACTAATGCAATTACTAGTAATAATAAACAGAGGCTAATGCATTTATAAAGAAGAAATTGGGAAATTAATTGAAAAGTGAACTGTAACCATATCTAAAATTCCTTGGCGCTTTCAAAGACTCCTTTCCTAGGAGGAAGAGAAGAGAGTTTGACAAATGAGAGAGTTTATTTTGGCTCACCTACTGCCTTGGCGTGAACAACAAAAGCCACCTCCATGAAGAGCATGGTGCTTGTGAGTGAGGCTTTAAAACTGCAGAAAATCAGGAAGCTGCTAATGAACAGAACAAGGAAGATTTACCCTCAATGGAGGAGGACCAGGTTGGGAGCACTTTAACAATCTGGACATACAGGTCCATGGGGCCTGATGGGTTACATCTATGAATGCTGTGGGAGCTGGCTGATGTCATTGCAAGGCCACTCTCAGTTATCTATGAAAGGTCATGACATCAGGAGAGGTTCCCAAGGGCTGGAAGACAGCAAATGTCACCCATATTTTCAAGAAGGGCAAGAAGGAAGATTTGGGGAACTATGGGCCATTCAGCCTCATCTAAGTCCCTGGGAAAGTAATGGAGCCCTGAAAACCTGGAAACCATTTCCAAACACATGAAGCATAAGAAAGTGGCTGAGAGTAGTCAGTATGGATTTACAAAGGAGAAATCATGCTTAACCAGCCTGGTAGCCTATAATGAGATGACTAGCTTGGTGGATGAGGGGAGAGTAGAAGATATTGTTTATCTTGACTTTAAATTGGCTTTTCACACTGTCTGGCAAACGTCCTCATAGAGAAGCTGATGAAGTGCTGATTGCATAAGCATACACTGAGGTGGATCAAAAACTTGCAGAATGGCCAGGCCACTGGAATAGATTGCTTAGAGAGGTTTGGAGTCTCCCTCTGTGGAGAAATTCAAAACCTGACTGGTTCTGGGCAACCTGTGGTAGCTGACCCTGATTAAGCTGGGAGGTTGTACTAGATGGACTCGAGAAGTCCCTTGAGAAGTCAACCATTCTGTGTGTCTGTGTTTCTGTGATGAGAAGAACCACAGAGCAGGTCACACTTGACCACACATCAGAAATTATGTCAGGGAAAATTTTTATTTCCACCAAAGCAATAGCTCCCTCTGCGGTTTTTCAGTGTAGGGTATTAGCCTTCCTTCTAGCCTAGTCTTTGGCATAGTACTCCATTTCTACCTGGACAAAATGTGTGTGACTCTTTGGGCTGTGTCCTCTAGCAAGGCTAATTTACTCATTTTAGGGAAGTATTTGTTTTAGGTTGCTCCAGACTAAATGTGTCAATCTTTGTACCTTGAGGCCTGAAGGTATTTTTTTAGTACAATAGGACTGTTCCTTTAGCAATTACAATATATCTGATTGATTGGCTATAATCTATAATACTGCAGGTATGACATTATCCTCTCTCCATAATGCTGTTCTTTGTGAGTTCAAGCTGAGGTGCAATTTCATCAGGGACTGTTACAGCACTTTGTTTCACTGAGCCTAACCTTAAAAAGGCATTATTGATTTCCTATCTAAACCACAGTTTTGCAAACTGCAGTAACTAGACAAATTTATGCTTATTATAAAAAATAAAAGAAATATATGCAATAAACAAGCTGCTGATGACATGTCTTGAACTACATTAGGTAAATCATAAACCACCTATCCACTATACAGTTGCATTTTTACTGGAGCATGGACGGAGCTCAGACAAAAGGGAAAAACTTTGCTTAGATTGCAAACACAAAAGAAAAAGAAACCACTGCCTTTTATGAAGACTGAGGATATTGGGTGTATTCGTTTTTGAAAATCTGTGCTTTATTTTAATTAATACTGATTTATCTGACTATTAGAATAATTCAAATCAGGATGTTAGAGGAAAAGCATAATAAGATGATATGGTTTCTATTCTAAGTTAAATCAGTGCTAAATGAAAATAGCTTATGACTTTTTATGGACATTCTTATTTCCAAATTTTTTTTTGAAGTTGTAAATAAGCTTTCAAAGGATGATGAGATTTTTTATTTTCCATTTAAAGTTGTCTATTTCCTGTATTTTTGTAATGCTGGGAGATGGGGCATGTATATATGAAAAACAAAATGGAGACAAAAGAATATATGCCTTGAGTTTGTTAAATTAAAACCGACACTTGCATGACAAAAATTATGAAAACATACTCACATCAGTTAGTGGAGGCCCACTTGTGTACCATATGTGAAAAAGAAGGGTCATTGAGAGGAAGCCTCCAATAATTTATGTTGCTGGGTGTGAGTGTTATGCAGATGACAAGACCTGCCTCTCTTAATATATTATTTTCTTGTCCTTTTAACTTAAATTTTGCAGGGTAGGAAAGAATCTGAAAGGAAAATTATTTTCACAAGTACGATTTGCATTTATTTCTCTGGACAAGACAGATAATGCTGCAGTAGTAAGTGGCACCGAAATGAGCCCTCAATTTGCTGCTGCACCACCTCATCTGTTGTCTGTGTTGGGCCTTAATTGCCAAAATTCACAGCAAGCATCTGTTATAAAATTACTCAATTCATTAGACTTGAATTTGGGAAATGAACAGTTGCCCACAAGAGACATAAGGATTTATAAAGATGAAAGTCAGGCAAGAATATTGTTTTATCTTTTCTAGAGATTGTACACAAAATGCCTTGTGGTTGCTTTTACCATCTCTGAGTTTAATTACTTACTTAGGTAAGGAACACTTCCACATTGACTTGAGAGGGGAAGGTTTTACTTGAGTGAAAGGTTTCTTGAGGAGAGGCTAGCTATTCACAGACAGTTCTGATATTTGATCAGTTTTCATGAAACACATCTGATTCTGAGCAATAAAAAACAAATTAGGATTACTTTGGCTGAAGTTATTTATACATAGCTGTACTCTAGCTAGAATAGGTGCTGTCAGTCTAACTAGAGCATGCCCCAATTGCTGTGATGACCTTATATTGCCATGCTGTAATGGTGGGCAAAACAAAGAAAACTGTTTTGAACAACAGAAATAGAAGCCCTAGAGTTACTAGTTCTGATGTTTTAAAACCCATGAAGGTTTTTTTTTTCATTTCATCAGTGATCAGAAAAGAGTCATAAGCTCATTACAACTGCCGGTCCTAAGAGAGCGTATATAGGTAGGGTGAGAACAAGTCAAAACAAGTTGTGAAAAAAGATAAATCACTAAGCATAAGAGTTATTTATTATTGAGCATTGGAGTAAGCCCATTGTAAAATAGGTGATTCCAGAATACTGAGAGACCTGAGCTGAATGTTCTCACAGTTAAGAAAATTGATAGGTTATCTCTCAGTCCTGTTGTCTCTGACACTACCCATTAATATTCACAAGATTAATGGCTTGAAACTTGTTGGGCAAAACTGCTGTCTGTCATTTTTTCCTGAGGAGGGTACCATCCTCTGAAATTACATAATTCACTACTGTTAGCACAAATTTATTAACCTTTCAGAAGACTGAAAATGTAAGAGTTGGGCTGAAAGTACAAGTCAAGCAATGGATTTCCATAATCTGTTATGTATAGGAATAGTAAGGATTAAATACTTCTTAACGCTATGGTGAGGGTGACAGAGACATTTAAATATATTTTAAGCAAATCACAGTAATTGGCAACAGGAGACCCATATTTTCAATTTTAAGTGTCTAAGCTTATACACCAAGTTTGTTTTAAGCAATAATTGTGCCATTATATACACAATGCACAAACAAATGACTGCATGGACTCATTTTAGAATGTCTATCCTTGAGTTAGTTATGTAATTTAGTATATTTATGTAGTCTTTCTAACACAATGCATTGCATCAAATTTATTGTAATCAGAGTATGACCAATAGCAGAAAGTCTTTTAATAATGGTTTCTTAACTAAAGTATGTTTGAGATCCAAAGTAATTGATAGAATTCTTGACAAGTTGGGAAAAAAAGAAATACCCTAAGGAATAACAAAATGGTATGTTACAGAACACATTAAAATGTGTTCACATTCATTTCAGTATCCCGTGTTACCTAAAAAATTATAAATAAGTTTGATTTGCAGCCTGAGATTTGTCAGTTCTTCTCTTATGTGTATTGCATATGTGTTGAAAGGTTTTGACTTGTTTGCCTTTTTTTCCTTTCCCACATCTTACGTATTCATTCAAAAAAACATAGGAAAGTAGAAAGAAGGATAGTTTCCTGATTGTGCATTCTTTGACATGGACAAATTCCTACCAGAAATGAAAATGTTTGTAATTTATCAAAAATAAAGATTCTAGAACATTGATAAAGTAGGCATAGATTCACATAGTACTTTTCTGAGACAAGACCAACATAACATGATACAAGACAGAATAAAAATAAAATTTATTATGTTACTTCATCATCTGACTGTCTTCCTAAAGTAAAGGAAACTTTGTGCTATTTTGAGGTATTTTGTCTCTTAAATTTAATTGATGATTAAACTGTAGAGCTGTGTTACATATTTAGAGTAGTACTGTCCTGGATTTGAAACTCACTGAAATAAACATTCCTTTTTAACCTGTAGTGAAAATTTCATTTTACCTGAATAAACTCCCAAGAGTTCAATGAATTGTGGAGCCTTGTGCATTGACTGATGTATTTGCATTTTTATAATGAAAGTTTCAGTCTTTTTTTTTTTTTAACAATTATCTCCCTGCTATTCTTACTCATGTTTGCGAGTTAGATGTGATAATTTCCCATGTAGAAGGTGATGGCTCAGTGGCTTATATTTAAATCATAAATGATCTTCTGTAAGTATTGCTAGTGATGACAAAGCTGATACAATATGTATAAATAGTTGTATATAGAACCAGTTTATTGTTTTGCACTCAGAATATTTTTACATTGCTTTTTTTCATTACATTTTCTATAACCTTCACTGTACAGCTACACTTTTTTTGGAAGTACGTATCATCTGATTTTGTTATGTTACCAAATTGTGTTAAGTAATCACTTTTTTATATGCTAGAAAGCCAATTATTAAAGCCAGCCTGTGGAACTATAATATTTTTATTATTGTAGTGCTTAGAAATGCCAAACCTAATTAGACCCCTCTCCAATGTTAGGCACTTCATAAATATGTTTACTGGATGCTGGTATAGTATACCACAGGTTTTTCGTGCTGTAATATATCTTTGTGATAACCTTCCTATGAATGTGCTACAAGGACACTCATACAAGAACATCAGGTACATCATTCTCATCTCACTTTGGTTTTATGCCAGTAAAAACTCAATAGAATATTCCAGATTCATATTAGTATCACTTCTGATACCTATAAGCATAACCAACATTAGAATTGAACTCTTAACTCAGTGTAGAAAGTACAGCTCTGCAAATAACCATCGAATAGAGAGAGGCAGTGGCTTTGGCAGTCAAATCCAAAAATCATATCATTAGTGACTTTACATCAGGCAAAAAATTTGCTATAAAATATTAGGATGTGGGGGGATTTTGTAATAGAATTTAACAAAAGGAAGCCTAAAGTCACCACCTTATTTCAGGAGAAAAGCCATGATCTGCTTGCTGTCCAGTTAGTACAGTCAGTACAGTTGTCCTCCCGATGATGTCTTACATCTTCCAGAAATACCAAGATTCATCTTATATTTGTGCGCTTTCTGTCCATATTTCTCACATTTTGTCCGAGTGCTCTCATCACTAAGCTACAGAATATTTGGGGTTGTCATAAGTTATTGGGTTTCTATCCCTCCTGTTCATCATCAGCTTCATATGAACAATCACCGAAGCAGGGACTGAGATTAAGGTGTTCAGCTTCATGAGGGGTCAGTCTATATAGCTAGAGAGCCATTCTAGGTTTCTACAGCTTATTGTGTCCCACACAAAAGAAGATAAAGGAGTAGCTGTTTTGAATCATGTTAAGTTGGATGTTTTCTTAGCAGGTAGAAACACTGATTATTTTTTTTTTTTTTTTCCACTCCATGAGAGTTACCTGGCGTGGATTCCAAAACACTTGCCAAATGGGTTTTTTGGGTGCAGAGGTGGGACTTGCTCAGTCATTCTGTTGAATCTCTTCTGACTTATAGGATGGAGAGATTGAGAATTACTCTCCTTGGTAGTCTGAGATTTCTAATCTGTTCACTTGTTGTTTTCCTCCTAACCCCCTAATATTTTGATGTTACCAAGTAGTTCCTACCCTAACTAAAAAAAAAAGGCAATGTGGAAAAAAGGTTGAAGAAAAGAAGAATTACTGTTGTTAACAAGATGTCCAGATAGGTTGTGAAGCTCAAGAAAGATAAACTGACAAAGATATGTGGACACCTAGAGTCTAATTAAGTGGGAATTCTTTAACTAAATACCTTTGACAATATCAGCCTAACCGATTTGGCTAAGGTCAGGGACGGAAAACATATCAAGGTGAGAGATGAAATGAGGTTTTCCATATCATTTTACCATTCCTTTAACCACAAGATAGATCATCTCAAATTCTCTAGCAGTTAATTTTAATAGCTACTGAGAGCATAGACTTTTTTTTTCTGTTGCTGTATTTTCTTATTTCAAGATATTGCAGAGAAGCAAGGTTAGATGGTCAGCTATTACAGTATATCGTCAGTTATAGATCTTAGCTGGCTTTCCACCTGTCATGGATCAACAATTTTACAGTACTGCCAAGTTTTTTTCAAACCTCTCTATGGGTAGGAAGATGGTTGCTTTACATTAGCTGTTGTTTCACATAGGTGAAAGCATTCTCTATACTCATAGATTTATGATTAAGGTGGCTGCAGAAATGTTCCCACCATCAGTGCGTAATGGATACTTTGTCAGTAAGCAATTTGCCTCCATTCACAGAGGTGCAATTATCAGCTTTGCCGGACTGAAGAAGGGTTTGAGTGCTTCATGGAGTTTTGGTGTTTCTTCCTTGTCTGCATGTGACAGTAGCGCATCTGCAGCCAAGTAGATCCAAGTAGATACTTCATACATATCTGCGCTGGTTCTGGCTGGGGTAGAGTTAATTTTCTTCTTGTATCGTGCTGTGTTTTGGATTTGTGATTGAAACAGTGTTGATAACGCAGGAATATTTTAGTTACTGCTGAGCAGTGTTTACACAGAGTCAAGGCCTTTTCTGCTCCTTGCACCGCCCTGCCAACAAGCAGGCTGGGGGTGCACAAGAAGCTGGGAGGGGACACAGCCAGGACTGCTGACCCCAACTGACCAAAGGTATATCACATACCATATGACATCGTGCTCAGCAATAGAACTGGGGGGAGGGAGAACGAGGAAAGGGGAACCTTTGGAGTTAAGCATTTGTCTTCCCAAGTAACTGTTACGCATGATGGAGCCCTGCTTTCCTGGGGATGGCTGAACACCTGCCTGCCAATGGGAAGTAGTGAATGAACTTCTTATTTTGCTTTGCTTGTACATGCAGCTTTTGCTTTCCCTCTTAAACTGTCTTTATCTCAACCGATGAGTTTTCTCACTTTTACCCTTCTGTTCCTCTTCCCCATTCCACTGCAGAGGGAGTGAGTGAGCAGCTGGTGGGGCTGAGCTGCCTGGTGGGATTAAACCATGACAAAGTCAAAGTTTTTTTAGAGTTTCTTTGCCACAACTTCTCTCAATCAGGCCTTATGTGCATACTAGTGACTGCAGAAGATGTATGGCTGTCCTCTCTAGAAGGGGTAACCTTAGCCAAGTTTGGTGAGGTGATTTGTGTCTGCAGTGCCATGGCTTGCTTTGATTAAGGGTTATTGCAGTAGTAATGGCATGCATCAGTTTTGCTGTTCTGAAAACATTCATTTGCTCAGGCTGTTTAGATTAATGGCAGCGTAATCCAGGTCAGTATCAAAATTCCTGCAGGAGCACCATTTACACTGTATTTTGTTGTTCTCAATAAATAATCTTAGTAGTGGTATTTAATTCATCATTTGCATTTCATGAGTTTCTAAGGCTGCAGTTTTGGGGACATGGTAAATAGGATCAAGATTTCTTAATTATCATGTTTTAACAGATTTTCCGTGCTTGCTGCTGGGTCACTTCATTTTTCAAACTGGGGAAATGAATAAATGTAATTTCAGTGTATAAAAGCATATGTGGGATTAAGTTCATACAGGCTCTCCCTTTGTAGCTCTCTTATGTGGATTTAAGTTAATATGCATGACTTAATTAACCATTAAAGATAGTTTGAAGAAATGACTAGCAACAATTTTGGAAAAAAACCAAGATCTAAGAAAAGTCTGCCCTTCTGTACTTTCACATTGTATGGGGAAGAGATGCATTGAGAGTGCATGTCTGTGCACAACTCTTTTACTAGATAAGTATCTCTTTACGAGCATCAGGTGAAATAATTCCTTAAAAAATTTAAGAAATATATAACCTTCCTTACGGCTAAGTGTTCTGATTTGATTTCTAAATCTTTTTCTCCTAGTCCTCATAGCAGTTTTCTGGGCAAAGGCAAATGAGGGTGCTAGATTTAAATGTCTAATGAGCATATGACAACATAAAAACACCAAGACAGTTTAAGGCATCCTTGCTGGAAGACTAACACATAGCTTTAAAAGAAAATGAATCACAGAATTGTAGAATCATATAATCATAGAACACCAGGTTGGAAGGGACCTCGAGGATTATCTAGTCCAACCTTTCTCAGCAAAAGCGTGGTTCAGACAAGATGGCCGAGCATCCTGTCCAGATGAATCTTAAAAGTGTCCAGTGTTAGGGAATCCACCATTTCCCTGGGGAGATTATTCCAATGGCCACTTGTTCTCATTGTGAAAAATTTTCCTCTTGTGTCTAGTCAGAATCTCCCCAGGAGTAACTTGTACCCATTAACCCTCGTCATTTTTCACGTCTCCTTGTAAAAAGGGAGTCTCCGTCTTCTTTGTAGCCACCCTTTAAATACTGGAACGTGGTGATAAGGTCTCCTTCAAGCCTTCTTTTCTCAAGGCTGGACAAATCCAGTTCTCTCAGCCTTTCTTCATATGACAGGCTTCCGAGTCCTTTGATTATCTTTGTGGCCTTTCTCTGGACCCCCTCCAGCCTGTCCACTTCTTTCTTGTATAGCAGTAGCCAAAACTGAGCACAGTATACCAGGTGTGGCCTGATTGAGTAGAGTGGGATAATGGCTTCTTTATCTCTGCTGGTGATGCCCTTGTTGATGCAGCCCAGCATCCTGTTGGATTTCTTTGCTGCAGCAGTACGCTGTTCACTCACATTGAGCTTGTTGTCCTCCAGGAGCCCCGGGTCCCTTTCCATAGAGCTGCACCCTAGCCAGGTAGATCCCAGCCTGCACTGCACTCACAAATTATGTTTTCCCAGATGCAAGACCTTACACTTGTCCTTCTTGAACTTCATAAGGTTCTTGTTAGCCCGCTCTTCCAGCCTGTCCAGCTCTTCCTGCAGGGTGGCTCTCCTTTCCAAACAGTCCACTTCCCCATTCAGTTTGGTGTCATCAGCAAACTTCATCAGGGTGCACTTGATCTCATCATCCAGATCACTTATGAAGATACTAAACAGCACTGGGCCCAATATCAATCCCTGAGGGACCCCACTTGTGACAGGTTGCCAGTTTGAAAAAGAGCTATTTACGACCACCTTCTTGGTGCAGCCATCAGCCAGTTCCCCACCCACCGCACAGACAACTTGTCTAGACTGAAATTCATCAGTTTCTCTAGCAGGAGGCTGTGGGGGACCATGTGGAAAGCCTTGGAGAAATACAGGTAGCAAATGCAAATCAATAAACACAGACTAAAAGAAGTATTGGTCTTAGCCTTTGAATTGCTGTACAAGTTCCAGCTGTGTTATTAAATATATTTTATCAGGCCACTTCCACCAGACTTCCTCCAAAGGCAGCAACGAAGAGGGGAAGAAGAGGTGGCAGGGAGAGACCCTCTACCTCAGTTTCCTACTGCTTGAGGTTTACATAGCAGCAAGCTAGAGTGGTTCTCTTGAGTGCTGAAGCACTGGATTCTCAATTATTGGCCTTCTTACTGCTGAATTTTAAATTAAAAACTCAAATTCTCCATGGTGAACTCTTTTTCAGCTGATAGGAGCATCTGTGCTGCAACCCTGTACTGCAACACCTATTAGCCACCCATTTTTCTCTGACCCTCCCATTCATCAGCTTTTTGAAGCTGTAGGGAATGAAGCAAGTGCTGGCATTGCTCTTTCCTGACTCTGCAGTACATGTTCTGGAAGGCAGTTTGGGAGACCGACAGAGAAGGGGTTAAAGTGCTCTGCGTTTTGCACTTGGTTACTAACCTTCCAGCCAAGGGGGAATTGTTCTCCTTTCATGGAAGTCCTTCAATCTCTTTGCATTACTTTTGGTGCTGTATAACATTTTAAAAGCTCCCTGACTGACAGACATGGCCGGAGGCAGAACTCTGCTGGGAGAACTGTAATGTACAGAGCTTCCTCGGCAAAGAGCAGTGGTATAGCAGTTAAATTGAATACAGCCTGATTTTGGGGTTTGTGAAGCAGTGCAGACTATCCCACCACTTTTTTTCTATTTGTTTATTTATTTATTTATTTATTTCCAGCTTCCATCTATGGCTGGGCAATTCAAAAGGATACTTTCAGTTCTTTGGTTTTTGGTTTGGTTTTTTGCTGTATTTCATGGTTACTAAGATTTTGCCGTAAAAGCTAGGCACGCAGCCTGCAACCGTGGATCAAGAGAGGGAAAGTAGTTTGGAAGTCTTGGAATTGAATTATGGATGACTACAGTCTGAACCTGATGTTATATACTGTTGAATGCACTGAAGAGAGAAGCACAAAAAGTCATGTGAACTGTTAAATAAAAAAGCTCCTAACAGAAATACACACCAAATATATAAATATTGAGTACAGTTCTCTAGCGAGTAGGGTCATGTCTTAAAGCTTCTTTGCTGGAATGAAGTCCACAGAATACAAATGATAAAGCAAGTGGGAAGTTTGTACCCGATATACCCAAGAAAATTTTGCTCTAGATGAAAAAATTGAAATGTATTGAGCACAACTTAGAAAAACTTTTTGTTTTTAAAAAGGATTGTGAGTAGATAGAATTTCTTCCTTCATTTTTAATCCTTTCTGAAGGTGGAATTAAAACACTCACTTGCACTAGACACCTTGTCACCATATTTTTTGTTTTCTTTTTTATTAAGACCTAAAACAGAACAGAAAATCTTGCCCTAAATTTAGAATAGGAAGTGCAGTTATTGTTGTAGGGTGGGTTTTTTTCTTCTTCAAAACTTGTTAGGTTTTCCAGGTTCCCAATTATAAATCCTTTCTATTTAGGTACTTCAGCATGTACCTAACAAATAAGAATGTCTATGTTATTTATTTTTATGGATAGTAATATTATTATTCATAAGGAAAATATAACCTTTGGCAGTGTTTGAAAATGAAAAATATATATGGTTAGGTATTTCACTGTTTCTTGTTTTCTGAGGTCCATATTGTGTCATTGATTTTTAAGGAGAACTCTTTATTGATTTGGTAGAAACTTCTGCTCAAAAATCGATGGCAGAATATGGCCCTAACAAAGTGGTGAATTCCATAGTGATATAAATTGTATTTTTGTTTTTAAAATGTAAAATGCATCCATCTTAAATCCTATAAGTGGTATTTCTTATACCTGACAACCAGCAGACCATAGAGTAGGCTGGCACTTCATTCATAGGTTGTAAATCTTAATGAGACAAGATTATTAATTTATTCTTAAGTCTTCAAGCCACAGTGGGTTTTAAAATTTGTTAGCGTAGAACTGTGGCTTATGGAAATGTTAGTTGTCAGAAAACAACTTCGATCCCCTTCTAGTGAAGTTAGTGCAACGTGCAGCCTGCCAGTCATCCACCCCTAATGAAGAAGAGCCATGGAAGGAAAATTGTATTCATTTAACAGATGTCCTGGGTCTTATGAAAGTGTGAAGGTTCAGTTTTAACACCTACATCAGGGCCAGCACAGGCAAGGATAGCTTCAAGAAAGCCATTCAGCCATTCTTTCTACTAAAAGGAAGATCAATAGCTTGGAAGAGTGGGGAAAAAAGCCCACTAAAATCTTCATGTTGCCTCAGTACTAACTGCTGCCCACCTGAAAATGAATGTAGTTGTTGTGTTACTGTTTATTGTCTAATTCTAAATTCTAGAATAGATCCATTTGTTTCAGCATGGATTCCATAGATTTAGCAGTCTTCAGGGTGTCCTTACTGGGGCCTGGGTCACAGTATTTTTAGATGGTGTGAGTGCTCATTTTCACCAGTTTTTATTGCTGCTGAATTTGGTGCAAAGTTGCAAATGACAGTTAGAGCTATATTTTATTGAACTTGTTTCATACTCCATAATATTTAAATATTTACATCCCTAATATTTAAATATTTACATCCTTTAGCACTGTCATTTTATTAATTGCAGGCAATGAATCAGGATATTTCATAAATACAAAAAGAAAGCATCTCTGTTAATTATACTGTGGCTAGAATACACAGTATATTTTCCTGTCTGTCTTTCTGTTAAAATGGGCTTTGCTGGTATAAACAGAGCAATGTGAAAGCATAACAATTCCTTTAGATTTTGGGTTGTTGTGTTGTTTTTTTTTTTTCTTCTTTGCTGATAGAATTTGGCTGCTACAAGGATCACCACGGTTTTAATTGTCACCTTGATGTGATAGTTCTGTCTCAGCCCTGTAGTTAGTTAGCACTGATTTATTTTTAATCTGTGTACCTGGCATTTGTCAGTATAAATGAGTATCACTGTCTTATCTTGCTGGCTTCTGTGTGTTTCATTTTCTACGCTGACTGCAGTTCTATCATTTTCTCTGTTTATCAGGACTGCATTTTTTAATATACTTTACAGTAGTCCTGAAGAACAACACAGCTGTCATTTTGATATAAGGCCTGTCGTGAGAAGAGAATGTCAGTCATTGACTTCATATTGTGTGTTGGCAGCTTTGTGGTATTTAGCTGTATGGGTACTATTTCCCATTTTTTTATTTCCCATGGAATTCATACAAATCTATCCTCCAGAGTCCAAAGTTCAGTATAAACTTTGTCCAAGTCCACCCACAGATGGAATGGGATGCTTCCAAGATGCTTTTCTGGCAGAATCAACAAGCAAAGCATTCCTGCTCTGGACAGTAGGATGGAAGAGTGGGTTTCCTCTTCCCCAGTATTTTCTATGTAAATCCACAGTAAATATTTTTGACGTCACTGATGCATAACAGTTTTGTCTGATAACTGGGTCATAAAAAAAGGCTAGGGGCCTGTCCTCAGACAGATGCAACGGTAATGCTAAACAGGGCAAGAATGAGCTATTCCTGTAATAACTGTACAATGTTCTAGAGCAGCTCAGTTCTACAATCAAAATAACAATCACTTTTAAAACTGTGATTCCTAATCTTTTTCTCTGTCTCTAGAAACTAACTAGGTGTGAGAATTTTGATGAACGCTTCAATGTAATTTTATGTAATTTGATGTTGCCATGTAAATCTCTTTTATAGGTCTCTTTAGATGGAATTTAATGCGGCAAAAGCCTTGTCATCAGAAGGATTAATGCCTGCATTAGCATTTCTGCAATAAAATCAGAAGCTAAGTGGTGGAGGCCACAGACACCTCAAACCTGGATTCCTCTGCTCTGCATTAAGTGTTGGAGTTTTTATTACTTGCTGTGGGGAAGCCATTGCCAATGCTTACAAGGAACTGCTTATCCCTGCTTCTCTGGGTCCTGTTTGATGGAGGTCTCCTAACGCCACTGCATCCACAACCACAAGAAACTGTAGAAGCAGAGCCAAGAGAAAATGTTGCCCCAGTGCCAGGGAGGAGGTCATCTGCCCAGCGAGTCAAACGAGGCTGGGTGTGGAATCAATTTTTTGTGCTGGAGGAGTACATGGGCTCCGAACCTCAGTATGTGGGAAAGGTAATTTTTTACTCTTTCTTTAAAAATTGAAGTGACAAATAGTAAAATGTGCTATAAATGTGTGCCTGTTTCTGCTGTGGCAAATCTTCTTCAACTGACAGTATATCCCTCTGTTCATCCCCTTCACCATTCAGCCTCCAGAGACGTTACTATTTTTAGAGCACAGGTTTATAACATTTACTTTATATCTTTGTACTTTTATCTTATTTCCTTGTCCTTGGTTCTGGAATTAAACAGAAGAATGGGTGTTCTGAAATATGTTTGTGGTGCACAACTAACTTTAGTTGAATCTACTGTAGTAGCATACTTGATTTTTAGCAATGAATGTCAGACTGATAGCAGAGAAGATTTAAAACAGAAATCTTCAGCCCAGAATGAACAGTTGTTTCTGTGATCAGTATGGTTATTCCAAGTCAGTTTTCAGCTAATGAAGATACCTACTTTTTGCTCTGTCATCTTATGCCTCAGTATCATGTGCTTTTATTTCTGATTTTCAGATTGTTATTCTGATTGTTCAGATTGTTTTCAAGTATTCCTAATACCTTTTATTGCTTCATAATTCAGACTCTTGCATTATAGTTTTTATATTCTGTGTGCAGACGTGCACATTCAGACATGCAGAGAATTTATGCAATTCTCTCTCTCATTATATGAGCGCTGTTTCTGTGATAGGGCGTAAGTAATTTGATAGCCAACTGTTCGAGGGGTGGGGAGTGAATTTAGATAATAGAGTTTTCAGAAATGAAAGCTGAAAACAAGACCTGAAAAAATTAGTAGCACAGGATGTAATTGCATGCTATGTATAATGTTGAGTTTAACTAAAGGCCCTTACTCAATGAAAGTAAGAGGTCAAAAATTCCTTTCCTGGGTTCCCAAATGCCACTTCCCTTGATAGTGAGGTTCAAATTCACCTACCATAAAAATGAGGCATCATTTTTTCAGTGTAAAACCTGGGCATGTGGGTTTTTTTTTTCTAAATATAAATAAATTTCAGAGAAAATTAATTTTCCCTCATACCCTTCCAGAAAACTATTTTGAGGATGTATAAATAAAAGACAAAAAGTCTACATGGGGTTCACTAGATGATTTGACAAACCAGCCAAGAATGTACTTGGATATTACACGTGTAGGCATTAGTGTTAAGCAGTAAAACATATTAGTCAAAACAATTTACCAAGCAGTATGTTTATATCACAAAATAATATAATAAGTTTGGTTTACAGTCTGAAGAGAGGAGGAAAACATAATGAAAAGTTACATCTTTGTGACTTCTGGTTGATACAAATTACATTTTCTCTCAAATTACACATATTTTTGTTCTGGCCACTCACTAAAGATGCAAATGAGGACTCTAATCACATTCGATGCTGTAGCACGGGCAATGTGATTGTTGTGCTTTGCTTTTTACCTCAGAAGACAGAGATGTTATTGCTGCACCACTGTAGTTCATTAGTCTTTACTCCTTTATGAAAGATAGTCTGAGTAGTCATTTAGGGTCAGTTTTAAACTGCCAAAATAACATTCATTTTGCACAACATTAACTATTATTAATAGATTTGAATTTGAGCTTATAAGCAACTTAAGAACTAGTGGAATGCTTTCATTAAGAGTAACACCACATCACAGATTTACCTGGCATGATTTTAACTCTTAAGACTTTTTTGAACTGTTACAAGTTGCTGAAAAGACACTTTTCAAATACAGGAAAAGATCTAATTGCAGAGTGGCACACGCAATATTGATATTCCTTGGCAGGATAACATATACCACTGTTACCCAATAAATAAAATAAAATATGGAAGGATCTTGGTGGTGAAACACAAAATAAGTTAGGATGTTTAATAAGTACATCAGTAACATTACTTAAAAAAAAAAATGCTTCCAGAATAATGCAATTCATTTCAGATTATAACTATTTTCAACAATGTTTATTACCTGTTAAGCATCCTTTGGATGTTTATTATAACTTATTTTCTCTATATAAATTATTTTCTTCAATATACCTGAAAAGAGAACCTGCCAGTTTTTGCATGTCTTCTTTGCCTAATCTCTTTTTAAAAAAAACAACCATAAACAAACAAACAGAAAACCAAAAAAACACAACAACCAAAAAACAAGATGGAGAAGTTACTGTTTTCTCCGTATTTTCCACAAAGCTCTCAAAGAAGGTAGTGCACTGAATGGGAGAAGTTCTTTAGAGAAATTGTGCTTTTAAATCCACATAGTGAAAGCCGTGCTTAATATAAATTCAAAACATTGCCAAGATACTGAAATACACTCAACAGTGGCTAATCAATATCTTTAGATCTTATGTAATTTTTTTTAAATCACAGAAAATTTTTAAGGTATGAAATGCAATCGAGTTCTTGATTGATCGCAGAAATCAATTTGTTTTATATTTACCATAATTCAGCTTTATTACAAAAGCATGTATCTTCAAAGTAATTATTTTAATAATACTGCTGTGCAATTTATTTGAAGTGATATTAAGTATATGATAAAGTGCAGGATATTTCATGTGACCTGGAGTCACAGGGTTTTTATCTGCTTCCTCCAGCCATCAGTCAGACACAATATAGTGACATGTGCATTGGTGTTTATATTACTTATTATAGAACTGCTGTACTAATAATGTCAAAGTAATTTATAAATTACAGTTTAATGTGTCTATTAAATCAGCTGACAATTTCACTAAACACTTAGGGTGACTAGGTAATTTTGGAAGCCACCTGTAAGAGAACACAGATTTACAGCAATAATGTCAGCTGCTATCAGCCAATGCACTTAATTCCTTTTATGTCTGTTTTTAGAAGACTATCTCAAGAAGTGTCAGGTTACAAATCAAAATATAGTGTAGAAACTGATGAGGATTAGTCTAGTTCACAGTTGAAATAGTGCTTCATGTTGAGACATTAAAAACTATTTAACGTGAATATGAAATCAAAGTTTGGAAATCCTCTGCTTGTGTAATATGGAAGAGCTGTAAAAATCAATCAGATTACCAAAGAAAAGATAGCCCCCTTTAGTAGAGATCCATGTCAGCAGACCCAGGCTAAAAAGCAAAATTGGAATACGGCGTTGCCATGTGACCCATGAAAGTTGAAGGGATGCTGGAAGACTTGCTGTAAAACAGGGCTTGCTCATGTACTTACTTTGCTGTGCTTTGTGTGTTTTCCTGGTACTATGAAGCTGCAGAAGGCCATGCAAAAGAGCACGTGTGGATTAAGATGCAAAAGTTCTTGATTCTTTTTTGTGCCAAAGCTCATTCCTCACTGAATGGTGATAGAAGTCATCAGAGTATCAGATCCTCAGGCAAGGCCATGTCCCAACAAGTTTATAACCACTAACAAGGTAGCAGTTTTAATTGTCCTTATCCAAGGGTAGCTCAAGGGGGTGCAATCCCACCAGAACATTATAAAATTTGTTGTTCTGTTTCAATAGTGACATACAGAGGCAGCATAATGAAATGAGAGTTCAAGAGAACAAAATAGATGAGAACACTATAGGTTCATTGTTATCAAGATAATAATAACAAAATTTTTTAGTTGTTTATATGTGTAGCATGCTTCTGTTTATATATATGTGTCTTTGCATTCCTAGTGTGTAAAAGCATTACATCTTTCTTATGTTGTACACCTGCACAGTTGCTCTTAGCAAGGTTTTTTGCTGGCTGTCCTAAAGCTTGCAGAGACAGGCGTATGGCAACTTGTACTGAACACAGACTGGGTGCACAGGAAAAGATTGCAAAGTCCTCTTCGATGTTATGGCTATTTTTCTTCTGTTTTCCAGTGTGCAACTACTAAATATTCTCAGCTTGCCAGATATTATCTTGCTAATGAATAGCCTATATGTTTTGCAACATTTTGTTCTTTAAACCTCCATTACATTATACATGCTCACGTACAAACTACTGCAGATTTTTTTGCTGTTGTTATGATCCCCACCAGCTGAAAAATGTATTAGTCCCAACCGGCCTATGGCACTACAAGGTGCACATAACAATGTGGTATTTTTCATCTGACTCAGTCCTGAGAAAGCCTCATCATCTTCAGACATATCACCATATATCAAGGTAGAAACAGTGCTGATTTGGAGGAAGCAGAGCTCTATATCTGTGACCAGAAGACAGTCCTTTTCCGAAACCTAATAATTTATCCTCTTCATCTGAAATACGAGCATAGAACTTATTTATGCATTTGATTGTGGATAGATTTTAATACAATGAAATTAATGTTGACCACTTTCCATTAAGCTTAAATCAACACCTCTGTCTGAATGCCCGCTCAGATTTTACAGTTATTTTCCCTCTTGGGTGAGCGTCTGGATGACAAGGCAGTCTGTAAAGGAAATTTTGCAGTGCTTGTGCAGAATCTGTTCTCAGAAAAACAAATTTACAGTACGGTAGCTATTGTTTTTGTGTTACTCACAAGCACTGAGTTAGCTTGAAAGAAAAAATAAAATTAAAGGAAAATAAATACGTGCAGTGAATTTGAAAGCTGCTGTCCTGTGAAGAAAAAAAAAAGCTTAAATCTCTCTTCATAACTGTACCCTGATTAATCTAATTTTTTTAATTGTATCTCTACTAGATTTCTGCTAAGGGGGTCATAATAATATTTCATTTAAAGCTGTCATAATGGTTTTTCCTAGCTTATCAGATTCTATGCCTTCAACTGAAGTAACAATACGAGAGAGACCTGTATAGCATTTCCATTAGACATTTGCACAGTGTCGTCTTCAAGGAGATGAGAGTTGTTTCAGGGACTGCTGCTGGTAATGCGTTAATTGACTCCCATGATGGAGCACATCACAGTTACTAATTTCTAGATAATTTTAATATGAAAGATCTTCCAAATAGTATTTATAAGAATGATCTTATTCAGTACATCTTTAACCCACAGGAATTCATATACCCACCTCTCTCTGCAGACATCACAGTGAAATTCTTGTTGGGCCTTAGTGGTCCTTAGATAATCATTTAAAGCATGATCAGGCACAATTGTGTTATCCTGGCTTACTAAACTGACTGACTGAGTTTATACCATGCACGTTTTCAAGTAAAAGCATTGTCACAATTTATTACAGATAAGAAAATTGATGAAGAGAAATGAAACAGTAAAAAAAGTGTAAGAGGAATCAGAACAGGGGGCAGAACTCGACTTCTCATCTTGCTGTGTTGAGCTGAGACCTCTGTCTCTCCCACTTACGTCTGGCTGGTGAAAAAAGTGATGACTTTAAAAGCTTTGCATCCTGTATATTGCATAAAGTATGTTGAAACACAAAGCAATTTTGACAGCTGCACGTGAAAGTGTGAGAAGGAAAGTAGAACCATGGAAATTCAAAACTCCCATGAGCAAGTTGGATTTGCTTACTTTTGCAAGCTTATCTTTTTACAAGATGTATAAAGACCTAGTTTTACTGTCATGTGTAGTAGGGATGAGCAACTTAAAACAGAAACTTCTCATTGACCTAGTGGCTTCACTTATTTATTGATTTTCTTAGGTAGTACACAGTAGGAAAATTTGAAGCAAAAAACTGATAGTAGCAACACCTTTAGCCTATGGTCCTTGCATTCATGAAAATTATATGAGGTATTTGGAGATGAAACGAAGATGAGAACTATGATTTCATTAATTCCATGAGAGAGGAGAAAGAGTGAGTTTAGAACTAAAAGAGATCAAAATATAAAGGAGAGATCAACTTCTTGAGCTGTAACCCACATTTTAGGGGATGTAAAAGGTTGTGGTCATTGTTCTGAACTGCTAAGGAGGTCACAAACAGAAATAGTTAAAACTCTAAAACTCAGCAGGCTGCATTGGCCGAGAATTCCGAGATCAGTGTAGGAGACTGAAAGCCTGCTGAGATGGTTGTGTTAGTATGAAGTCACCAGCTCTCACAAGTCCTCTGAACACAGCTGAGTGGATGGTTCTATTCTATTATTCTATGAAGGAGAAACTAGCTGACATTGCAAGATCTCCTTTCTGGAAAAGCATTAGAACTCCAGGTAGGAAATTAAATAGAATTAGCCGAACAGCAAAATATGGAAAATTATTAAATATCAATAGACATTCCTGTATCTGGATAATAATGTGTAAACCAAAATAACGAGGAGGTTCAGAAATGTAATAAAATTTATGATTGCTGCAATGTGTGAGGTGTTAAAAAACGAAGGGATTAGCATAATATTGCACTCATACTACAAAAATACAAATTCTCAATAAGAAAAGTCAAATTATAGAAATATTAATGAAATAATTGCTAGATAATAGGGAGTAGTTTAAAGCTTAGCATTTCATATCTATGAGACTTTTTTTTCAAAATTTGGACATTTTTGTTTCTTTTTCTCATTTTAAGGAATTGCTAACTTGGTATAAAATTCCATTTGCAAAAAAAAATTAAGACATATCTTCAGAAATTTAAATTTATGAAGTTTATTCATAATTCCACTTAAATGTAAAAAAATATGTCAAAATGTGAATATTAATATCATTTTAATTCATTTTTTTTTAGCTACTGCAGCTAATATCCTTGTATATAAGTTATAAACAGAAATGAAGATAATTAGTGTTGGCAGACATGTCAGGTGCTGCAGTTACATCTAGCACAGTTTGTGAGTCATGGCTCTGAGAGTCTTTTCGCAGTAGATGTCCTAGGGTGTGAAAATCCCTGTACTTCTGAAGTACGTCTATCAAACCACAAATCTATCTGATACAGAAAGGTACGAACTCAGAGCAGGTATTGGTTTTATGGCACGTACCAATTCCCTGTCACTCACCCACCTCCGTGTCCCACAGGCGGTAAATGACCTGTCTCTCTTCTCCCTCTAGAGATAACCATCCTCTAATCCTTTTGTCTCCCTGTACCTGACATCTACTCTGCTGCAAAAGCTACAATTGCTTTACTCCTTACAGAGGGCTGTTATATATCCCATTAAATTCTGAACAATGAATCCAACTTACAGTTGTTTGGACTCTCAGTTTCTGTCGATTTGAAGTATGCCTTGTCTACCCAAAAGCTTGATCACATTTTCCACGTATGTTGGTGGAAGTTTAATGGAAGGATCATAAATGATCCTGTATTCACTAAAAATATTTTGTATGTGAAAGAGATTAGGTTACATTTTATCCACCTGGAAAAAAACCTGCAACAAACCCAACATGAACGAAACATCAAAAAAGGTCTTAACAAAGAAGGGAAGTGGAAGGTGACAAGACTAAAACTGAGGAAAAAATACATAAAAATAAATAAATATTATCATGGGGTCCCAGTAGTAGAAAATATTTTTGTTATAGGAACACTCTTGCATAGTTTTGTATCTATTGCCACTTGTTCTGAACATTTACTCAATCTAAATATAGATTATAATATTCCAAGTAATCCAATAATGTTGCAGAGTCATTTACAAACCAGAGATTATGCTGTTTCTAAGGGCAGAAGAGTAACTCAACCATAAGAACAACCTGGTTGAAAATTGCCCTTGTCTTTCAAGGATTATTTTACGACTCTGATAAATTCCTTGGTGTCATTCACTGTGTGGTACCAGAAGCACGTGTGCTTCAACCACCGCACTGCAGGGATATATATGTTATAGTGCTACATAGGTAAGAGAGGATCACTAAGGAGAAAGGTGCTTAAGTTAACACTGCTGGATGGCATTTCTCTCCCCCACCCAGCCTGGGGCTGAATCTCACAGAAGGTGAAAAAGGGAGGAGAAAACCTGGAAGACATAATAATGGATGGAGAAAATGTCCACCAGCATTGACACAGGCTTAAAGTTAACCTGATATAGTTTTATTTACTAATTACTTGCTTAAATTTTATTTTATTCTGTTGAAGGTTTTGTGTCATAAATACACGTAATAAAAAAAAACCACTCTCTTGATTCTTGCTGCATGACAAAATATAAAAAGGGTAGGAGAAAAAAAAGGTTAGAATAAAATAGATGAAATAAGATTTAAAGAAATACTCAAGAAGTAAGGTGGCAAGAGAGAGCAGTTTTATACAAATTCAGAAATTGTAGCAGCAAAGGCATAGATTGACAGTAATGGAGGCAGTCAAGATCCTGGTCCTTTTAAAGCTGGTGGGACACTTGCCACTGCAGCAGGAAAGCGGGATTGCAAAGGATGCCCCGTACATGACACTGCAGTATGCAAGCTGTTCTCTCACTGCGCTAACATTTTCTATCAGCTAGTTAAACAATGACATTTTTCTTCCTCTAGGTTCACATACCTGTACTTCATTGTATTCTGAAATGATTGGTTCCAGTAATGGTAGCCAAAATGTTATGGATTGAGCCAAGGCATTCTTAGCTTAAATAGTAAAAAATGCTTCAGAAGTACAATGGGTTTTGTCTAAACAGCTGTGTGCAGTAGTTCTTGTATTTACAAGAGAAAAAGGTGTGTGTAGAGGACAACGTCAGGCTTGAAAAAAAATTGTCTCCTCACAGTAGCTTTAATTACAGAGATTATTTTCTTATGTACATTGTATTTATTTTAACTGTCAGTCCTTGAACATGTAAGCTAGAGTTATTATCGGTACTGTTGAACTAGTGCCATTACAACCTTGCTGTTCCTTACTAAAAAACAGATTTTCACTAAAAGATGGATTATTCACTCCTACTGTCATGAAAATACTTAATTGATCACTGAAAAAATTATTACTGTGTTTCATCCTGGACACTCTTGTGTTACCTTCAGTATAAGTAAGGATTTAGGCTGGGAATTAGGCTGGATTTAGGCTGTGTTGTTTAACATGATCATAAATGTCCTGGGAAAGGGTGTGAGTATCCAGATGACAGTGTTTGCTGCTCATATGAAGCTATTTGCATTAGTAAAAGCAAAGGCTGAATGGGAAGAACGGGAAGAGGATCTTGTGAAACAGGATTAAAATACTAGATGAAATTTTATATAAAGTGGTAGATACTGGGGGGAGGAGAGAATAATTCTAACTTCATTAATAAAATGCTGTGGTCTGAGGCAACTGTAATCTCTCTGAAATGAGATCTTGTTTTATATAGTAGCTCTATGCACATTTACTTAGTATGCAGTGAGTGCCAAAAAAAAACAAATGGGATGTTAAAAATTCTCAGTAGCAGCAGAAGAAAATAAATGTCATGAATACAGCTTTGTATCTAAATTTCTGGTGATCCTATATCTTCAAGACTATATGAATTATTTATCTCTGGTCTCAAATGAGGACATGTGTCCCCCAGAACTGGGAAAAGTACAGAGAAGGGTACAGAGGGAATCAGTACCTTTGGACTGACTCCTCAGTAAGGAATGTCTGAGTAAGATGGGATTCCTTAGCCTAGAAAAGAGAATAAAAGGAGGAGATATGATAGGTCTCCATAACATCTAGAACAGGGTAGCGAGGCTAACAGGGGAGGAATCCCTCCTTTACCAATGCAAGCTGGGGAGCATGAAATGAAGCTAACAGGTAGCACATTCAGAGCAAAGAAAAGAAAGTAATTCTTCCCAAAACGCATAAATGCAAAATAGGTAGTTCCCTGCCACAGGGTGCTGTGGATATAAAAATTTTTCATGTGTGTGAGAAAAGCTCAAAGAAGTTAATGAAAAATCAATCTGTTGAAGGCTTATAACTACAGAGTCACCATTAATGTCTCTACAAATTACTGGAGGCTTGGAAATTCCGTACTGAACTGTGCTTTCTCTAACCTTGTGCTTTTCTCCTGGTAGCTATGTTTGGCCTTTGCCAGAGACAGAGGTCTGTGTTGGAGGCCACTTGCACACAGTGCAGCACACAGTTCTTCTGTGGCAATCGCTGGTAATAACAGACATTGTCCTTCAGCTAGGACAAAGTATAAATGAGAGATCTTAAGCGTGAAGTGTCTATTTACGTCTTGTCCCCAAAAGTGACTCATTTACCTGTTGAAAGTCATAGAATCATAGAATCATAGAATGGCTAGAGTTGGAAAGGACCTTAAAGATCATCTAGTTCCAA